>JAVQJF010087850.1:0-43190 GCA_036023855.1 Gadopsis marmoratus
TGAAAGGATACCTTGAAAGTCCTTGAAAGGATACCTTGGGATACCTTGAAAGTCCTTGAAAGGATACCTTGGGATACCTTGAAAGTGCTTGGGATACCTTGAAAGGATACCTTGAGATACCTTGAAAGTACTTGAAAGGATACCTTGAAAGTGCTTGAAGAGATACCTCGAGATACCTTGAAAGTGCTTGAAAGGATACCTTGAGATACATATACAAGTACATGTATACATGCATACACACAACATGCTTAAACACACATACATACACACATACAAATATACATTTATTCAATTAATGATACCTTGGGATACCTTGAAAGGATACCTTGAAAGTACTTAAAAGGATACTTTGGGATACATATACAAGTGCATGTATACATGTATGTACTCATACTTACATACACACAACATGCTTAAACACACATACATACACACATACATAATATACATATATTCAAATAATGATACCTTGAAAGGATACCATGAAAGTGCTTGAAAGGATACCTTGGGATACCTGGAAAGTGCTTGAAAGGATACCTTGAAAGTGCTTGAAAAGATACCTTGAAAGTGCTACACGCATACATACAAACATGCATACATACACACACACATATACATACTTATATAGACACACATACATACTTATATAGACACATACACACAACAGAGAAAGGTTGTTATACAATGGAATGTCTCTTTCACCATATGACCATGTTCTGAATGTGATTTAATCATTTATTTAGTCAGATGTACATTGTTTCTGAAACTGCGGGTTGATGGTGAAAGGGTTACACTTTGATTTTGCAAGATGAGCATGTGATGTTTTAATGGTTTCATACTGACATTGTGGATTCAGAGGCTTGTCAGTGCCAACATATGCAGGCCAAGGCTTCTAAAAATCACACTCCCTCCGGTTCAATTACTGTGTCAATACCCAACATGCTCAAACTGCTAATCTACCAGGAAATACCTTCAGCAGGACTGGCACACACATTTGGGAAAGGCAGGGTGCTCTTGTAAAAGTAGGTTTTTGGAATCAAGGATGGAATGGAAACAAAAGCCTTTAAATTAAACTAACATGAAGATGTGCCGTCAAGACACAAACATGGAGAGGCCCTGTGCTACCTGTGCGTAAATTATGTCTGTGTGTTTCCAAGTGGGAACAATCAGAAATTATACTTGTGATCACCACGGTACATTTTGCCCAAGCTAACAAATCATAGAGCAACATTAAAGAAAAGATAGAAAACCTATTTATTGAGGGGTAAAACCGCTGCCAACAATGTGGAGAAATACTTCAAAATCTACATAACATCTAAACTATTCTGTGAGAATACAATACATTTCATCTTTCATCTATAAAAAGTGCTATAATAAGATAAGTATTAATGTGACTGCATAGAGAGCTAGATTTATTTCACTATTTCACTTTTATACGGCCTCAGCAATCATAATCCTGCACCATAGTGAAAAAGAACGTGCAAAGACTCGACCAGGAGTCGTTGCAGAACTCCTCTGCCAGCTTCTTGTTTTCAGGTTGACAGGATTTGACAGCTCTGGGTTCAGGCCGCAGAGTGGAAGGCGGGTCAGTTTTCCTCTGTGCATTACGGAGCCTGAAATGAGCATCTCTGGCAGCTTTTTTGCACAAACCCACTCTGACCAACGCGCTACTGTCCTTGCACAAATCCTTTTGCTTCTTCAGTGCCCTGGCGACTTGATTCCAGTAAAGATTGACATTGGAAGCGTACAGGGAACAAACAGTCGGTCTGGCGATGTACTCACAGCTGAAGCTCCTGCCCCCTTTCTTGCAGCTGACATTGAGGATGAAGAGGTCCTCACCTGTTGCTGCCCAGGTACACTTTGACTTGTCTTTGGTGACCATTCTGCCCTCAATGGGCTGTGCAGTGGTAGATTTGGGTTGACGACCTGCCTTTAGCCGTGGCTTGTTCCTCTCTTGTCCCCTGTCAATCCCCCATCCCCTCCTCCCTTGGGTCTTCAGACAGCTGCTCAAGATCATCTGATGGGAAATACAAGCCAGGACCAGCAGGATGGTGACATTGGTGAGGCAAGCCATGAAACCAGCCTGCAAAGGGATAAAGTCAGATTCAGATATAATTTAACCTCAAATCCGTTTAATTTCCCTGTGCAACTACTGTAACACACACCCTATAGTAATAGCACAGGGATATAACTTATCATGATTTTAATACCATATAGGGCATTTTAATTCACTATAACAATAGCTATAAAAGGACATTAATATGTCATGAAGATGGCACCGGGTAAGTAGCAGCCAACACACACACACACAGTACAAGTCCTAACACTATACTACTACCAAAGTGATTAGTAATCAGGGATCAATACAAATAAAACTGTGATGACTTAACTTACCTGCAGTTTTGAGAATAAATTTCAGTTGACAGTCCCAAGAGCTGAGCGTCGCCTTTACCAGCAGCTTCAGTATTTCACTGCATAATCAGCCCTCCCCTTCACTCTCTCTCACACACACACACACACACACACACACCCACACACACACACACACACACGATTGGAGGGCTTACATAGTTTGTTGAGTTTACACTAGTGAGCTCTTTTGGGAGATATTTTGAGTCAAGTTACTGCCTGTGAAATCAGTTTTGTTATTTTGATAAAGCTTGTAAAACAGGCTAACCTTAAAACAAGAGATTAATTCCATTAAAGAAGGTTGTATTGCAGGTTTTAACATAAATTGTAGTAAAATTAATAAAGTTGTTGCAGTAAAATGAAATTAAGTATTACCAGCACCATAACATTTCACTTTAAAAAAAAAAGTGCAAACATCTTATTTCTCTCCTTCTCAGTTCTTTGTCAAAACTGATTTGAATTAAGCAAAGGGCAAAGACTTACATTTGTGTACAAACTTGGGAAGAACTTTTGAAGTTTTGGCAGATGGTCCTTCGTGCTTCAACAAGTCCCACCTGCTGTACCATAACCTCACCTTTAAGGCATTTATTTAAAACAAATGCAAATAACTAACTAGGTGTTTTATCACATTAACTGGACCATCTGTTAGTACAGTGTGTGTGCAGAAGATAAAATTACTTGAAATATCCCTGCAAGAGAAAACCACTGATTGATTTAACTTGATGGTCTTTTTAACTTAAGCAGCAGCGGCACCAAAAGGCAAAATGTAGTACAGCAGGTAATTCTACTATTTCGGGATGATTATGATTATGAGACATAATGAAATTGTATAGCAAAAAAATACATTTCTCCTTCTTGCAGGATTTCTGTTTCACCAAGGAGCAATAAAACCAAGCTGATCAAACAGAATCATTGAGAATAATGTTTATTTAATCAAATCATTTTAACATTCATTATATCTTTCTGTGATATGCACCAGTAAATAAATCACCAAAATTTTTAAAAACTTTGTCTTTTGCAACAATGTAATACTAACTGATGTAGATTAGTAAAGTAGGTTATATACACGTAACCAAACATAAATACAAATAAGTGACACAAATGAGTTGAGTCTCTCCTGTCTTGGTTGTATGTTGTTGTAAAGGTTTGTGCAAGTGCAGAAACCTTCTCTTTTACCGTTTCATAGACTGCTGTTTCACAAAACATTTGTTCTTACACGATCAAGACATGTAGAATTTTTCCAGCTGTGACAGTTGGAAGATGATGCATGCAAGGTTCGCTGAGAAATCCTACTTTGGGTGTGACGGCAGTACAACCCCTCCCCCTGAAGAGAGCGCTACAGTTCTTCCACCACAGACGAACAAACCTCTGGTCTGGAATTTCCCTCCAAGGGCCACTTTATTCAGACATCAGAAGTTATCTTCATCAGAATTGTAAATCTGTGAATATAACATGGGGGGAATAAATATACAGTTATAAATTAGGCGCATCAGTAATATTTAAAAAAAAATAATCAAGTTTGAATTTTGCAAATGAATGCTGAAGGCAAAGTTTAAATACACATAATCCCTCATTCCACCACAGTGCTCTTATATTAGTCATAAAACAACATAATATAAGCCGTGTGTTAATGAAGAGGCTGCTCACCTTTCTTGTTAATTCCGAAACAAACCAATGACATAGGAGCAGATGCCTTGAAGTGACCTCCAGCAGTACTGCCGAGCCATCCTCTTAGCATTGCTCTCCACTGGAGGTGTTGTTGGTTGTGGACTGGTTCTCTGTGTGGTCTTTACCCTTGGTGAGACTCGGATCTTTTTTGTGGAAGCTTGCCTTGACAAATCAGATCTTGTAGGCGCAGGACGAGGTTGAGGTCTTGCAGGCTGTGCTGCTGGTATTGCTCCTGTCCTGGAGGTAGTTTCTGGCGTTGACCGGGAGAAGGAAGCAGATGAGAAGACCATCTGAGAGTCGTCAGTTGCCATCCTGCACATGTGAGGTTTGATCTGCCGTGGCGCTTGGCAGGCATTGTAGAGCCTTCTGAGGCCCCACATCATCTGGATGAAGTAGTGACGAGGGTTTTTGTTGTAGGTGCGGCAGGTGTAAGGCTTGCCCACGTATTCACACCAGTAGGAGCGCCTGCTGCCCTGGCATGACAGCTTCAGCCTGGTGTATTCCCCTTGACCGGTGATGATCATGGAGCACATGTCCTTGCCCTTGGTGTTGAATTTGATGGGATCTTCCCAGATGTTTGGTCTCCTGCTGCTATCGCTCTGAGCCTCGGCAGACCAGAGGCAGTAGGTGAGCAGTAGCGTCGGAGTGCTGAACTGTGTCCACATGGTGTCAGATGGATGCTGACTGTAAGAGGAGGAGAGTGGGACTGTTTGAGCCGAGGGTCCCTCCTGCTATTTATTGGCCAAGCAGACAAAGAGGGAATTCAGGTTGGAAAAAAGGCAGTCAGACTGAACAAAACGTAAATGGGTGGAGGAGGAGAGCACCATCAACAACCGTAATTTGCTGTCTGGAGAAAGCAAGGCCACATGACACGTTGACGCTAATGCTCAAAAACATGTATGTAATAAGAGTACACACTGTCACGCGTAAAAAAAAAAAAATCCCCAAAGAACAAAATTCTGCCAATTGCATCTTATAGAACAAGACGCATTTCTCGTGCCAGAGGGTTTATGTAATCATGCACACATCGTAGTCGATCGCTCTCCTGCGTTTGCTGAGAACATCTCAATTAAAAAGAAATGCGGCGTGTTTCTGAGACTATGTAAACACATGACTACAGAAGCTCTCATGTCCTTGCTGGTTTTAAAAAGGCAGTTGGAGCTCACAACCGCGCAGCGTAGCCTATCATTTCCCTCCAAACATAGCGTAACACAATCAGACTGCACAGCCACAAAGAGTTGTGAGCAGAAGTCACTGACACATGGCGGACCAACTTTAGTGTGGAGCGTGGTAAGTCATATCCATGCCCATTACGAAAGAACAAGAAATGTCTGTATAAAACCAGAGGGGTTAGCAGCTCTCAACAGGGCAAAATGCATACAATGATCTTGGAAATAAAAACAATTCATTAAAATAAAGGACAAGACACGTTTAAAAGGTAAAAGCTGTGGGTGTGTGGATCTCCAATAATAAAGAGAATAAATATAAAGCTATGAAGTAATTAAAGTTAATTATAATGTTGCGTGACATTTTCTTTGTTCGCTCTCAACTAGTGAATTTTCCTCATGAGAGTAAACAGTATTATGCATTTTAATTTGTGAATACTTTTCTCCAGAGCCCCTTGAAGTGCATAATATACCATTGGCGCTCCTGCTGGCAGTGTTACTCGATGGCTCTACCCATCAAGCTAAAGATAGGTTGCACATAAAGTAACGTACAACTGGAAAAGACCATTCAAAACACAGCGATTGATGTATAAATAACCACAGCAAACAAGATTTTCTTGCTGCCGCTTTTGTTTTTGAAGGGTTTTTTTTGTCGTCATCCGACTCTTATACAAGCCTATTTAGATGTAGGAATGAGTTGCCATGTGGTTTTGCTGGTGGTGTTTATTCCCATACTGTTTGGTGCCTCAGGGAGACGCTTATGGAAGAAGATAATCATCTCCTATTGAAAATAGCTGACCAGTAACGCAACTCGGTGGGTTCCAGCTAGCAGTGGCAGCACCACATAAGAATGTGCAGCCTTGTGTTAAAGACTTAAGATACACCATTCTTGCTGTTATTGCATGTGTGCTATGCTGATTTTAGTTTTGTTTTTTTGCTTTGTTTTGCACAAATAGAACCCTTAAATTCATCTCTCATTTGGATCAAACTGAAATATTTAACCAAATTAAAAAGCATGCTACCCAAAAATGCACTGCCTATTCCAGACACGCTTTTATAATGATAGAACCTATTTGGCATTCTCAGAAAGGCACTCAAATGTAAACAGAGCCGGAAGAAGTTAGTGAAAAAACAATAAATTGAAGTTCAAAGTTTATTCACAATTTATACACTCTTTTCACCACCACATAAAAAGCCCCCCTTCCATCAGCGCCCAACTTTGGAGCATCACAGTTCAAACCAGTTACCACTGCATTTGTCCTGCCACATCCATCCAGTGTTCGAACACACGATAGCCTATCTAGTTTAAGCACTTAGTAAAATCAAACCAAGATGGGTCGCATCCAGACTCTAGCAGACAAGAAAACCAATGATAGTCCTGTCAAAGTGAGCACACGGATGCTTTAAAAATGTCCATCTTAACAAGAAACGGGGTATTGCAATGAAACAAGTAATTAAGGTGTCAACTAATTTTATGCTAGTTGAAGCCACTCTGTAGTTACACCACAGTAAGATTGTTTTCCTGGTATTTGCACTATATGCACAGCACACTGCTTATGTATACTATTAAGTAATAGTAGTAGAGTGCAGGGTACATAGTACTATACTGTGATATACAGTACTGTATATGCACTAGTATGAGCTACTGTATGTAGAACAAGAAAGTTTGCACAGCTACTAGCCTGGATCATGATAATGTTAAGTATCTTAATGTGGCAAGAACATATTCATTTTGATTTGATTCAATGTTTCTCCTCGTAATAATGTAATAAGTTGGTTTTGTTGCATCAACTGACACAATTTTGAAGCTAATGGTCGGGGGTCAAAAACCTAGCATTAAAGCTAGATCAAAATCTAATCCTGCCAGCTCTTTCTTAAAATCACCAAAATTCATTGAAAATATTGAAATGTACTTATATATTTCATCCTGATGTTGATTAAACATAAAATCATAGTGGCAGCACTCTAAACCCTTACATTTGGTACTATAAGGTAGTTGCTGTAGGCTCGCTTATTCTGCTGCCAGCGCCGTATTCAGAGACAATAAGCTTGACATGTAAAATTCTAAGTTTCAGTGTTAAGATGGACATTATTTCTTCCCAGCGTGCATCAACGCCGCCGACCGTGTAAAGAATAAAGCATTCTACTGTTTTTCTACAATTTGATTGACGGCGCTCACTCGTCCCATGAATGGATTGTCTAATTTTTCACCTGGACTGGCTTGCCCAATGCGTTAGTGATAGAGTTCAGCATATTTCAAGTAATACAAAATAAAAATAAAAATAGCTCTTGAATACATTCACTTGTTCCATAGTTTTTAAATGTATCCATAGCTACTGTGTTGTTTTAAAAAGCAGAAACAAAATAAGCACATAACTGATAGACCACTAAAAACCTGAGACCTACAGTAAAAAAAACAAAACAATTTGGCTTGAGAAAGTATTTCTCCACTTTAAAAGTATCATCACTACGAAAGCAAGAAAGATCTCAGTAAAAATGTCACGTTAGTGAACTCAACATGATAGCTTGTATTGTTAGTCTATTCATCACCTAGGGAACAATCTATAAGCCTGATACTTCTGTCATAGTGTGTGATGTATTAAGAAGTAACACTCTGATTTTATCACGTCAACTAAAGGGAAAATCCACCCCAAATACTTACACTGTTGGAAAAATGGTATTTGGTGATGCATTTTTTAAATCGATTTTGTTGTTTGGTGGTGTTTGCTGGTACTCCTGTGATTAATGGCCAAACTTTGCAGGATGTTGTGGTTAGATATTTCATCCACATCTACAATGGAGACAGTGGTACCCAACCTGGGGGTGAGGCTCTCTAAATGGTGCCAAGATAAATCTGAGGGGTCTCAAGACAATTATCAACATAAGAAAGAAAAAGTAAAAACATGTTTCTGCTACACGTAATACAATATAAATAAAATATTGTTGCCTGACTTGAACCTTTGTGATTTTTCTTATACTGGATATTAACATTTCCAGGTGTCAAAAACTATTCAAATGAATCAATATGTGCAGGGAAAATCATTCTTTGGATACAACCTATGAGGAGGAGCTGCAGCTATAAATCTATTTATTTTAAAAGGGTAACTAGACATGAAATTTGGGAACCACTGGTCTAAAACATAGTCAGGATTTGGTGCCAACAAACTGACATCAGCCTTAGTTGAGCAGAATGCAGAAAGAAGCCATGTTAAGTAAGATATGTTTGTCTAACCTTTTATATAGTTATATAGTTTTTCTTAATAATTATGAAAATTTAGGAAATTAAGGCCTGGCACAAAAGTAGATGGCACAGGTTTAGGGAAAATGGGTATGCTAAAAAAGCAAAAGAAAAAAGTAAGTTTTAAACATGAATGCACAAAATAATCCCTTGTACACTTTTAACTTCACAGATTTTTTACAGTGCGAGAGCATCCGTGGGTGGATTTTCCCTTTGAGAAGGAGCACATCTGTCAAAATGCCAGGCTGACACATACTTCTGAAAGGCAACCAGTCATTTTCAATTTTGCCCAAAACGTGTCAACTCTGGATGTTTTGTAATATTGTAAACATTTTTAAACAGTCATGCTAAATTTCTTCATATTAATCACAAAAATCCACCTGGCAGCTACCATTCGTTTTTTCAACCACTTTGTTTAAATCATCCAGTTCTCAGCCGTTACCCACCAACTCACTCTGCACTTAAAAAGGATGTGCCATTTTCAACAAAACAGTCCTTTTTAAACATGGTCCTGACAGTTGTATTGACAAACCATTCCACTCTTATCATTGGCCTGTGTTTAATGCGATACACCCACTCGAAGTGCAGGAGATACAGCTCGCCACGACCCCCGTGTGACCTTTCAGCAACTGTCTTCTTAAGCAGAAGGAAGTACATTAAAATCGACAGGCATCACCGTTATTGTCACGTCCTCTGGCTGAATGTATTTTCAGCCTGGTTTTGTGTCTGAACAAATGTAAACGCAGACACAGCAGTCCTTTGAAAAAGGAAAAAAAAACAAAAATGCAGAACAAGCCTGGCTCAGATTGATGCTGAGGGGGAAGAGTCTGATGTCCTGCAGGCAGAGATTCGTGGAGGGGCAGGGGGACACTGGGGAGCAGGTAACTGCACTGCAGGATGTGATCTGCCTGGTTGAGGAGGTTGAGTTGATCGCTAAAGATATAAACACCCAAAGGTGCTTTGTGTGTTCTTCTACTGTTGCAAGGAAATCATCTCTTACTCAGCTTCTTCTGGTCTGAGGGGTGATGAAACAAACAGCTTGAAAATAGTGGACAAAAGAAAGGTTTTGATTAGTAAACACAAAATATACCAAATGCATCTGAATATTGCGTCACATATTACAGCACGTACATATTGCTGCATTTTTGTACCAATTTCGGAAGAGTTAAACTTCTATTGCTGTTCTTAACTATCTTCCTGTCAATGCTCTCTTACATAATGATGTTTGTAATACTGTCAGGCAACTACACAGACTAATCACATAATCCTGCACTAATCAATCCTCATTATCGAGTCTTGAAGTTAAATAGATGATCTAATTTGCTTCCAATGCAAATCAATCGACCCAGTATTTTTCATTATCTTGATGAAAGGGATTAGCCTTTTTCTTGAGACTGAAAATTCTCCATTCAGGTGAAACCGCTTTAGAAATGCAACATTGCTACAAACTCTCACTTGGTGAGACTTTTTCCACTTTAAGGAAAATTAGATTTTTGGGCTCGATACGAGAGTAAATTGCTTGTTAAATGGGTGTCTTAACAGCAATGGTTCTGAACCATTGTATTCCATACTATTGATCCGGGAATCAGAACCCAGACTGCTGTTGGATCGATTGCGTCAGATTCAATTAAATGGCTACAATCTAAAATGTAAGATGGCAAACTTACTATGGTGTATTTAATTCCAGTTTTCGGGGGCACTGTGAAGGCAAATATTGGGGGAAAATTAATTAGATGTTTAAAATACTAAGTTAATAATTCAAAACATGCTGTATTCTTTTCCCCCTTTTGAATGGCCCAGGAGACTAATGCAGGTCTTGCTGCGTTGTGAAATAACAGACATAAGAGTGCAGTCAGCGATGCTTTCATGAAGCTCCAGAGAGAGACAGCATGGTACTTTTTGCTACTGGAAAAAAAAAAAATAATCTAACTATTGTTATAGTAGTCCTATACAACCTGCTGTCCTCTGGGAAGAATGCATTTCCCTCCAGATATTGAAAGTTATATTCCAAGATGCTGTATATCATTTTGGAGAAACTGACATTATGTTATGTGACATTCAGTATATGAACTACGGATAATCACAAATGATACTCTTTGAAAAGAATGTCCTGAAAAAGCATTTTTTTGTTATAATCTGAATTCTACATGACTTTTACTATAATGTCAGACATATTTACTTTCATGTTGTTTCTTTTTTTTTTAAATGAAACCTTGTTACTCAGAACAAGAGCACGGCACTTTTGAAAGAACAAATAAAGAATTTTTCCTTTTTCAAATTTAGCAGTTGGATTAATAAGCCATCAGACCCACAAACCTGAAAAATGACATTACTGAATTAGTTTGATTATTTTATGACTTTTCCCTACTTCTAACTACTGATATATTGCATTTTAGCATTTATCCTTATCCTGCAGTTGCCATTTGTGGCCACGGTGGCTGCTGTTCAGCAAACATTACATACTGTAGCCTTGCTTTTTGTCTGTCTTTAAACAAGATTCCCTTTTTGATGAATTGCTTGAGGCCACCTCCAAGCAAATTATAAACGTTAAACAGGGAACGCACTGAGCCGGTGGCCTATTCTCTTTCACATTCATCGTATATAATTTTCTCTGCGTGTATACTTAATTTTGGTTGAAGCATTGCATTTTTATAATTCCCGTGAACAGCAGACCATGCCAGCACCAAAATGAACTAACATAGAGTGGGCAGAGAGATTGCAAATACATCAAAAAGGCTGTTGATATAAAACAGGTAACTGACTGTTTTGTAAATGAGGCTGTTTTTAGTACCAAATTATGTTATTCTCAATAAGCAGCAAACAAAGCAAAAAATGAGAAGTAAGTCGAATAAGCACATTCAGCTTCTGCTCTACAGCAGACTGACTAAGTAGTCACAAGGAGTCAGACATAAATACCGTGAGGACATTTATGGTTCGTTAGTGATTTAAAAGAAATAGCAATTTTCAGCATGATGGCTTTCCTGCAAAGTCACTGAGCAAAAAAGCACTAAAACAAGCAGTAAAGAAGTGTTAAAGGGCTCGGTTAGAGGGGTACATAAGAAATACAAAGAAATTAGATTAAAAATAAGGAGGGAGATAGACGGCATGGCGACGGCAGATAAACAGCAGGACGAGACGGCAGCTGTGCAAAAAGAAAGATTCAAGATTTGAAGGAAGGAATTAAATAATACGGAGGTCTGAGGCGCAGGTTTCCAGTACCTTTCAAGAGCCAGAACAAGAGTCGGCTCTCTGTCACCAGTCGATGTGCCTCGGAGGAGCCGAGGCCCGGGGGAACCTGTTTATGGTATCATAGGTAGGGATGCTACCAGCGCAGGGACACGCACACAAGGCACAACGTTAACAGCACTGACGGAAAATTCAAGAATCACCATTTTTCACAGGCAGAGAGCAGAACAGCCTCATCAACATCCTCTGAGGGATAAAGACTGATAAACTGTACGGTCTGTTACAAAAGGGCAATAAGTAAGTTTTCTCTTGTTTGAAAGCACAAGATAATGGTTATATTAGTGGGGTTGATTGTTCAAAGCCAGTGACACATTATTATTTCCTCAAATTCTGATATTTCTGTCTCTCAAAACCTACACACACACACACACACATACAGACTTCAGATTTGGAGTTTCTATTTTATTTTCTTTATTTTGAAAAATCCTACCTTACAAAACTCCTAAATGTGATTTAATTTCTTGTGTCATTTTACAGGTTAACATGGTTTGTTAACAAGTGTCAGCATTTTAATAGCTACTGTTTGTTTGTAAAGATCATTACTCAGTGCCCCTTATAAATCAGGCTCGATATTTGGCGATTTGTATATTTCATTCCATCATCCCAATATATAGTAGTCAATCACTCGATATTCAGGAATATAATTGTTTTTCAAATAAAAACCAACAAAATGGCAAATAAATAATTTTCTTTGGGTTTTATTTTCCATTAAGGTAGCATTTGCTCACAAAGTGGATAGCTCCTTTTGTAATGAAACTCCACACGCATAAATGTCAAGTTCAATAAGTTTAAAAGGGGATATTTGTGGAAGCAGAGACCAGATAGTGTCTGGTCTTCTCTATAATGTAGCTGTTTTGCTCTCTTACTATAGCTCCTGTTATAGTAGGTTGGCTGTCCAAACGCATCCTCGCCCAAATGCAACTTAAAAATATATATATAACATGCAGTTAGACGTTTTGTTAGATGAAGAACAAAATCAAAAGGAGCAGCATTCCCAGCATCACACCAAAGCTCGACATGCTTGCCTCTCTCTGAACAAAACGATCAGGTGCACATTCATCGGACTTTGGCTGACTCTAAATGAGAGGAAACAGGAAGATCTTTCATTCCACACGACCATCCCAGTGTGCACACAGAGCATGCAGTAGGTTAGTGATATGGTAGATTCCCCAAAAACCACACAGCAGAACATTTGACGACAAGACAGAGAGAAGTAATGGTAGCCAAAAATGATACACGAGACGGACGGAGAAAACACAGCAAATCACAACAATCTTATTTCTGTGTGTTAAATACAGGGCTTAAGTCCAGACGTGGTTAACTTAGTATGAAGACCGGTAGCAGGAAGCAGCTAGCCCTCCAAAGATCAAATATAGGATTACCAGCACCTATAAAACTCACTAAATAACATGTTGCGTCTGGTTTGTTTAATCCGTAGACAAACAGAAATGCTAAGAGTCTGCAGCCATGCAGCTCAAACGGCACAAACTCCAGCTGAGGCTAATAAACCAAAAGTATTGGGAAAATGTTGTCCGGATGATGTGTGTAGCAGATTTCATGGCAGACATTTCAGTAAGAACCACAGATGTCAGCAACATGGTGGAGCGAGAAGAAAAGTCACCAAGGATCACCAAAGTCATTCATCCTCTGGGCACCATGAAAAATACAGCAGTTTGCTGATTAAAAGGGGAGGTTTTGTGCTGAAAGATTTACTTGACGAACAACAGGACACCACAGTCGCTGCGCCTAGCTGTTGTTCACAAGATGCAGTACAATGTAGCGTTAATGTGTGAGCTTCAGCGGTGTTGGTAGGCAGATTGTTTTTTATTTTAGACAGGTTTTCCCTTGCTTTCAGTTTTTATGCTAAGCCTTTTGGCTTTAGCTCCATACTTAACACACACACACGAGAGTAGTACCAATCTTCTCATCTAATTCTCAGAAGGACAGTGAATATGTGCGTTTCCCAAACTGTCGAATAGGTTTAAATCTGTTAAAAGCACTTTTTTTATTTGACTTCTCAGATAAAAGCATTGAAAAACAACAACATGTCAAATTGGATGCTTTCTAATAAAAGCTACCATAACTGGTCAGCTTTCACGTTACTGTTCAGCTTGCTGACCTCCGTGTGTGTGTGTGTGTGTGTGTGTGTGTGTGTGTGTGTGTGTGTGTGTGTGTGTGTGTGCAATGAATCAACTCCCTCAAAGGCACACACTGTGTCCGGCCACGGCGTTATGCTTGTGAAAAACCCCACTTCCCCAGGCATGCCTCCACCTCACAGAACATGCAGTAACAGGATTATTTTAACATTTACCTTATCATCATTGGATTTGGGATACCTTGTGAGACCTCACTATGATAACCATTATTACCAATTTCCATACTGAAAACAAAATATTGTATACAAAAAAAAAAAAAAAGGGATGAAAAATGCAACGCGAGAGACATGGCATGCTGAACTTTTAGAGTAAAAATCTTTTTAAGTAGTTAAACTGTTTGGCGATAAATATTTTTTGGAGTATAAACCATAGTGTTTTATTTACAGTATAACTTACAAAAGACAGGTGGACTTGTAAGGTAATGATTGCAAGAGCCCTTAATGAAAGGTAACGGGCACTTTTCAAAAGGTAGCACACGACAAGAAGCCACAGCATCCACCCATAAAGAGCAATTCCAAGCGTAGAAACGTAAACCAGCACCAAGAATTTAGTAAACAATTCTATATACAAGATCCAGAGAAAAGCACAGAGTGACTGGAGTTGAAAAGGAGAGGGAGGTGGGTAAAATGTCTTACGTTTTCATGGGAATTGTGTCAGTGCTATAAACATACACAAAAGAAAAATGTTATTGAAATATTCAGCGATAGACATGTTCCAGAAGGTTGCCTATAATCCAACACAGATCACAGAGTGACGAGAGAGATGCCTCTGTTCGAGACGTTGCGTTGCATTTGTGCGACGCCGTGATTAAATGAGTGAACAAACGGTCCATGGAGAAGAAGAACTACAAATTGACAAATGCGTCGGTGTTTCTTTGTAAAGTGCCAAGTGCTTGACAGAGAGGAATGACACACACACACACACACAAAATAAAAGATATGGAAGATGGAAATAGTAGAAATGGTTATCACAAAGTAAAATGCCAAGTCCCAGAAACAGAGGAACTACAAGGAAGAGAGAAGGGAGGAGAAAATAAATCAACAATAAGCCAACAGAGCTACTGTGACAAACAAGAACCTCTAAAAAGGGTTGCTTTGAATCTAAAACTCAAATTTTTCTAAGCAAAATTAGAAGAACCTCAACATTATCAAATTATATTAAAAATCCTTAAGTAAGTGAATTAGCAAACTACAAACTGCAAAGGGAAAGTCCACCATGTGATCTGCAGTTTAGCTAGGAAGCAAATAAGAAGCTGAAGAGAAAGAAGGATGTCTGCAACCATTGACAGCGTAATATGCAGCAAGGATAACACAGCTCATTCACCTCAAGTAGAAACTAGAAAACAAATGTATGTACAGTATGTATGTATGTATGTATGCAGTTGTAAAAAAGTAGTAGAACAACAAGTACAACTACTCACTCATCGTAAACATCCTCAGTTTCCATCCTGCGGTAGTGCTTGGCTAGTTTCACTGCTAGGATGATGCTCGGGAGCAGGAAGAGGGTGCTGCAGCCCAGGCCCATCCAGAATGTGTTCTGTGGAAATAAAGAAGCTTAGAGCTGAGCCACTGGAACTGGTCCATTAATCGATTAGTCGATCGACAGAATATGAATAAGGAAATATTTTGGAAATCTATTAATCACTGAAGTTTTTATTCCCCCATTAAACATGCCAAACATTCTCTAGTTCCAGGTTCTTTTCTTTTGTCATTTGTTACAGTAAATAGTAGATGTCACCTTGGGTTTTGGGAAAATGTTCACCATTGTATAACATTTAAAAAGACCAAAACATGATCACTGTGTGAAATGTCTAAAATTTCCAAACTAAACAACAAATCCCATCAAAATGACTACTGCCGTGGCTTATGACTGCTGTTATGAACATGTTTGGCTGTAACAAACACAAGTGGCGTGTACTGTATGGTGACGTTTGTCGCAGTTGAAACCTTGAATGACCCAAATGGACTGCAGCAAATCTGTTGCGACATATCCAGCAGCCAGCCTATCCTTTTCAAATACATTAAATTGGGGGTTGTTTCCCTGTATCACCGGCATAGTTACCATGGAGTTGACCAAAAAACTGCAAGCAATGATTTCCGTCGTGTCCACTATGTTGCTGAAGGGCTTGCATGGTGCAACCTCCAAAGCCAACTACAGAGAGCAAGGTACAACGTTAACAGTCAACATCGACACACAACAGATTCAGGGATACAGACTGTACAGCAGCAGCATCACTGTCCCCCAATTCCGTTTTCTCCTCACAAACATGAAATCCTGTTGTGTTACCATACTACTCTGCGTGCGTGTCACTGCACATCGCACAACACATCCCTGTACTTTAAGTGTTCTTTCAAAACAACAAGAACATTGATTAAAATGAAAGAGGACAGCTCTGAGGCCGACAAAACAGCTTCAAGCTTCACACATCGTGTTGGTTTTTTTACTTTGTTTTGAATACCTCAGATTAACTACAGCAGAAACCAATGTGCCACAAAGCAAATTCCTCAAGTTAAAGAGGTTATAATTGTTATATTTGTCTTCTCTGTGTTTACTCCAAAACTCTTATGTAACATGCAATGGTGTTCTTGTCAGTACACAACTCTGTGTGTGTACCAGCAGCGTTTGGTGTTGACTAAAATGAATACTGGCATTTAAGTACTCACTTAAGAGCTGCAGTGAAAGTGAGAACAATATCAGCTCCAACAAGCTAACACATGAAAACACAACACTTACAGATGCTTTGACCCATTCTATGTACTGATGGAAGTAGCCAACGATGATCGCTGTGAATTTTCCTGATTCCTGAGGAAGGTTAAGACATACTGTGAGTTCCAGACCATTTGAACATTGAGGATATATGCACAAAGCAGGTGATCCTTCAGTTACCCGATTGATTAAATGTGTAGCGTTCTGGGAGACGAGGTACTGGGCAGCTTCAATGGCATCAAGGACTGCTAAAACTTTGTTCTGCAGAGAAACAAATAACAGCTTTTGGACACTTTAAACCTGAATCTGAGCCTGGATTTCAGGTTCAGACTGAAGGGCTGGTTTACTTACCGGCAGGTCTGAGGCTGTTCTCTCCAGGAATCTCATACTCTGGTTCAGTGAGCTCTTAAAAAAGGGAAATTAAGAGCACAAATGAACACAGAGATCAAGGTCAAAGGTCAGGGTCAGTCAAACTCCTTTCAACACCAGTGAAACACAGAGGGAGACCAGGCAAAACAAAACCGACACTTCACTACAGGCATGCTGAAGAAAATAAAATATCAACAATGAAAAGAAAGAAATTCCCTTTTTTTCACAATACAATGCCGTACATATACTGTATGTAACAAGTGAACACAGTTTTCCCACCACTGATGGAAAGAACAGATCTGTTACCAAATGAATGATTGAAGTAAAGTAACATATCTTTTCTTAAAGTGAATATTTTGTGATATTTTGGCACTAAACCCTTTACGTTCAACCCCATGGAATATATTATCGTCACGTACATGTAAAAACAGGAACATACAAACATAATCTACAATACCAAAATGAGATATATATTTTTTCTCAGATTACTATATGCCGTCTGAGATCAAATATTTCTCAAAATAATGAATGGGGACACCACATAGAGAGGATGGACACATTTCTGCTTACCCTTGCTCTAACATATTTCTTGAAGTTGAAAGTGGAAAAAGAGAAAAACATAAAAAGCATCATTGCTTGTCTGAATTGCTAGTAGCCGTTGGCCCTTGGTGTTATTCAAAGGAAAGGCATTGCCTTTGACAGAAAAAATAAAAAACTGAATATTTAATATGTTTTTCACAAACATGACATGTTTGATGACACATGCCTGAGGGTCAAATACACTCAAAAAACACTTTTGACGATATTAAATGAAACACGGAAATATTCTTTCTCCGTCGAGGATGATACCATTCTCTTAAATAGACATTAGCACACAGATAACACACCAATTACTCCAACTCAGTATCTTTGGCATGCACGCTTACACTAAAGCACATGACAACCCTTGACCTGATTAACATTTCTTCTGAGCACAGATTATATTTAAGTAAATATTGGAGAAGAATTTATTTAAACCTACATTAACTGATTTTTTGGCCTCTTGGTGGCAGATCACCCACATCACCTTATAAAGTTGCAAGTTATAAGTTTCTTATTTATACATCAATATACACAAAGCAACATTATCATTCATTTGGAGTCGTGTGTCTGTTCATCTGATCTATGCACGTCCAATATTCACTCTCTTTTTGGTCTCCACCAACGTCAGAGGGAAATATCTGTTCAAATATTTTATACACCTGATGCCAATAAATAAAAACCGAATCCATTGTACAAACATTGTATAAACGCAAGTCTTATACAGTAAGCACCAGTGACAATTAACCCTTAAAGGGAAAATCCACTTTTGTTCTGGTTGTTTCTGTCCTCAACCTGCTTTGTCATCTGAAGTTATCCCCCCCCTCCCCCCCATGTCAGATGTACTTCATTTACTTGCAGCGAAATGAGAACAGGAGCTGCAATTGTGCACAACAAACAGCCACTGTGGGTAACAAAATTGGTCTATGCCTCTTTTATGTTTGGTTTCCATATGACCGCCAAACTCAACAAAATATTAAGTGGAAAAAATAGAAAATGCAAAACTCTAGCTCTTATCCTGATGTCATGTCAGTTCATCGTCTCCCAGTTGTTGATGGGGAGAAGAACAATCAAGTCAAAAGACAACAGATTTAAGTATAGTTCTAAGTGGTTTAGGGTGGATGTTTCCTTTAAGGGGATGACTAGGCAGGAGATCTAACCAAAATCCGAGAGTCCAGCCAGGCATGAATATCTGGACTGAAAACAGACACACAGCGGGACATTACCATGGCCTGCTCCATGGGGATGATCTGCTGACTGTGGATCTGCCGCAGAGTGCCGACGTGGCCTTTCAGAGCAGTCTGCAGAGCGCCTCTGGGCTAAAACACACAAGCAGAGAAACATTTATCGAAGCGCTGAGATAAACATTGGCCTATTAACTGCAATACAAGTCATGTCAGAGGATTTTGAGTTATTTATTATTTCCCTTGCTGGCCAATAATAGTAAATGCATGTATTTCCCCTGTGTCCAACAGTCATATTCTTTTCTCTTCCATCATTTAAGAGTAACACAGTTTTGTCCCTGTTGTGGAGTGGCATCAGGTGCAGGAACTTTCCACTTTAAAGGGCAGTGGTTAATTCGAAATTTGGTCTTAATTAAGCATAACACAAAAGGCAGCATGTTGCACCTTTACTTGGTACAGAATCTCTTGACATCAGACTTTAAAATAAATCCCTCTTTAATAGACTTTGGAATAATTGTGAGCTCCTTCCCTCTGGGGGCTCCTGCAGGACTCGCCATTTAGAGGTGAATCGATGTGTTGTTGTCTCACTGAAAGCACCGGAAGGCAGACTGCTCTGCCAGAGTGTATCTATTTAGGCAGAGCTGTTGCGTTTTAATTGGGAGACTAAGGACACCAAAATCCACCAAAGTACTCCCATGACATTGTAAATAAATAGGTAAATCAATGCTGTGCCTGCGAACCAAGGCAACACTGTGAAACTGCACGACGTGGATCTTTGTACATCAGCCAGAATGGCACCAATGTTTTCTTACCATGAGGTCTGCATGGGCCTCCAGCTCTCTGGCAAACGAGATCAGGTCCACCACAGTGACTCCTTTGTTGACCTAAAGATAAGCGGGTATAAAGAGAAATAAAAAAAAATCATGTACACATTCTTCAGTAGTAATGTTGAGGGCAAAGTGTCTGTCATCCATTATTAACTACATGATTAGAAAGCCGTTTATTTTATTTGTGTTCATCGTGTTGTGTTTGTTAGTACCCCTTTAAACGCTCCCAGTGCACCTTGGAACATCTATCAAGTTAAGGAATAATGAATAAAGGAGCTTGACATGAATACGATGGAGCTGCTATACGAGACGTCGATGCACGTTCACCCAGCATTATAACGAGGAAAACGTCAACCACTTAATTTTAAAAAAGAATAAATATTCATCATTTAAATAACAAAGAAACACAACACCCAACTCAACTTTCTGTAAAGCTGCCAAGTAGATAGAACTTTTTTATGCCAAAGATCAAAATCGGTCTTTTTAGCTACAGATCCTAATTGATTCAAACCTGTGCGACTGTATGGATGTTTTTTAATTATTTTCTTTTACCATAGTGGCTCTAATATTTTCAAATCTGAGACATCCCTGAAATAAAAAAGTACAACAAACATTTGTTAGACATAGAATCTCTCATCCTGACTTTTGGAGAGTGTGCGAGTTGTGTAGCAGGACAGGTGGTACACTTGAACTTGAGTCCTTTTGCTTCCTCAGTAAATAAATCTAAGTGAACATGACAGGTAGTGTTGGAGAAGACAGGGAATGCCAAGTCCCGGCTTGTTCCTACGCACTCTTCGCCCTGGCAGGAATCCTTTTGGATAATCGAGCTTCAGTGGTCCTCAACGAAACCCGACGTACTGCGTCACGTCGCAGCTCATATTAAAGCACGGCTGCCTGCTGTATGTTAACAGACAGCCAGCGAGGATTCTGTTTAACCAAGGCTTAGGGACCAAGCTATTTCTGGTAACATACCATTAAAGTACAAGTTTAATACAATAATATTAGTATACGTATAGAACAATCCGTTATCAATATTTACACTGATCTTTCACAAATACAGAGCCAACATTAATAAACTGATGCCGTATACCGTAATGTAACTGGTTCAGTTCACAGTCAAACATCACAATGATTAATTTGACCTTTGTCAGATCATATTTAGTTCATGTATATACATATTTGCCTGTCCTCGTGTTTTATGCGTGCTTTCAGCTCATTCGTTCCATTTCTGAATTTGTGTGTCCCTTTAAGTTTCCCCTCATTCTGTTTTAGTGTCTCCCGTTTTCTGCTTTTGTGTTCGTCACGTCATAGTTATGGGGCTGCTCATTCAGATGTGTGTCAGCGTGCATCCGTTTGTTTCTGTGTGTTTGTGTGTATATGTGTTTCACCTCTTCCAGGTAGTCTGCGTAGTTGATTTCTGACAGCCCCGCTTCAGAGAAATCATGGAGGTTCTGCCTCCCCTCTGCCTCCAACAGGATTATTCCCCTCAGGTCAATCTTAACACTGTCCAGCTGACTCACCACATCCTTAGTAAACTGAAAACAAAAAAAAGGCACAGCAATAGGTTTGATAATAGGTTTGGAGGTAAAACATTACAGCTCGATTGTTGATCTATAATTAAAGTTTATTCTATTGTTGCTAAATGTCTTAAAAGGTAAATGATACGTTTTTAAAGTGTGTGTCGATTCTCTAATATTCTTAACCTAACATTAAAACATTCAGTACTCCAAAAGTTCTATCTCTATTTATGCCAGTTAGAAAATGAATCACAGTGTATGTGACCAGAGAATAAAACATCATGAACATAATGAAAGGCCAACAAAACAAATGTTGGTGCTAGAGCTACCAAAGATCTTAAAGATGTGGTTTGGATGGAAGTTTACATATCCCACTAGAATGATATTCCTTGATGTTGTTTGTTTGGAAAGTTTCTCTTTGTTTTTACTGTAAATTACAGTCCCTGTAACAGCAATTCTGCACACAATCTTTGTATTGTTGTATTGTATTGTATCTTTGTTTGTATTACCTGGTTCTTGAAATGTGCTATACAAATTAGCTTGCCTTGCCTTAGTAGGAGCAAATTTGCATGGGAAACTCACATTTCTCTACCAACCAAGAAAGAGCTAAACTATTCCTATTGGCAGAAATGGGTAGAAGCAACATTTTCTTTTTTAAGTTTATGCGTAATTAAATATTAAAATCTTTGAAATATTGTTTATTAGGTTAGATTTTTTCATCTGTTCTGTAAGCCATAACCGTAAAGAGTCATAGGTTGGCAAATGTGATTTTCAAAAGGGGTGTATTGAATTGTAATAAGCAATTTCACCACCAAAAACAAAAACATATGCTTTTTTGGGGCAATATAAAGAGAACACAACAAAAATGTTGGCCGCACAGTTGTTTGTCCTAAGATGACATGGTAGTGACCCTGGATGTCAATGGGTTGGATTTCCCCTAAAACTAACAAATTATATAAAAAATATTAAGTTATTCTACTCAGTATACAAATCTTCACATCGTTTTTCATAATGCTTTATTGGTAACACAATGCCCATCATTTATGTCTGAAATGTTGATTTTTATATCAAAATAATTTATGAAAGTGGTACGATGCCTCTCTCAACGACAAAGGCAATGTGTCCAGGACAGAGAAACAGGCAGATGAGTGGCTGAGAAGGATCGAGGGATCTGGATTACCAGGAAAGTTTAAAGCATGGCTCTTCCAGCATGGTCTGCTACCAAGATTTACGTGGCTACTGACACTTTACGAAGTACCTATGACAACGTTGGAAGGAGTAGAGAGGCGAGTAAACAATCACACAAAAATGTCTGATTGCAACTTGATGATAATGATGGCAAAAATGACAATACAGCACCGTCGAGCTAATGCACCATGTCTGAGTGCAAATGACCGACTCGAAGAGGATTACTGTATGAAGTCACAATTGCAATCTGAGTGGGGATGTTTAGATGTGGAGTAGACAATATTCTGTCTGCAGACATCCTACAAAACAGTCAGTTTTACTTAATGTGTTAAGAGAGCCTCATCATTTTGTAAGATTTGGGACTATAGCCTTTGTAGGCGACAAAATAATGGACCCACGGCCTGTTTTACTGAAATTCTGTCAGGTAGGGTGTCACACTTTTAGAAACTCAAAACATTTGCGGGCATTAAATGAAGACAAATGACCAGCGTGCAGAAACAGTTGCAGCATGGGACATATCAGCTGTCGGCTAAAAGGAGCCAAGAGAATCTTGCCAACTGGCAGGGAAGTACTGAATATCTCTGGCAGGCAGACGTGGCTGCCTCAGGGTAAAAAAGAAATAGAAACTTACATCAATGTAATGTCTCAGGCACACTCTGAGGTAAGGGCTGAGGCATGTTAAAGCTATTGGCTGTCAGCACACACTTTGGCTTGGCAGCAAAGAAATCATTAACGCTAATGAAGTGCTGCAGCAACGGATGGAGATTTCTGGACACTCCATCACTGTTAGCCATCATACTATATTCATTCTTACCCTGGTTTGAGCATGTAGTACTGTGAATTGGTTTTATGCATTTTATGATGATTACTACAGAGTATAGTTTACAGTGTGAATTTAGCATACGCTCCTAGAAAACAGACAAAGGTTCCTCTACTGAGAAAAGGAATAAATCAGTGCAAAGACACTCAGATAGTTCCAACAGCATATGACAGAATAACGGTGCGTTTTGAGTTTACTGACCACTGTAGTGTTCAGGAAAGAGGAGATGTTGAAGACTTTGTCCAGACGCATGGCCGAGTAGATGCCTTTGTTTTCTTTGCAAGCACTAAGAAAGACACACACATACAAACACATAGGCGAGTGAGAGAGTGAGTGAGAGAAATGTCAACTTAAACGTTTCAGGGTGAAAATATTTGCTGCCACCAAGTGAAATTGACCGTAAGTACATGACACATTTACATGTTCCCCTCAAAAGTGTGAATTATTTTCCAACATGTCAAAGATAAATGTTCCATGATAACATTTAGGCAGCCGCATACTATATAGACTCACATAATGTACACAGTGTTAGCGCTGCCTGCTTTTAAATGGGCAAAGACTTGTTGAAGCAACACTGCTCTATTTGGAAATATAATGACTGCGCATCTGCCATCCCAGTTACTGAGGATATGCAGCTTCTCACTGGAGATGATGAAAGCTGATGTAATCACTGAGAAAGAGGCTGAAGAGAAGCAGCTCAGATAGTGAAGAAAAATTATGCTAATTAGCTACTCAAGGTTAATAGCAACTGTCTCTCTCTCTCATTTGCATCCCCATCAATGGAAATAAAATATTCAGTTGCCTGCTTGATGCCTGACCCAACGCCAGCGCCAAAACATCATCCAGTAATCACACAGCTTGTAATTGAATAAATGCTTTCCGTTTTGTGACCAAACGTAAACATGAAATGTAGAGAAGACAGATGTGCAGCAGGCTGCAAAGAGAATAATCGTCACCAAAGCGTAGCTTCTGAACGTGGCAGCCTGTCACCTAAATACGTAAAAAGGAGTTTTCTTTGCCTGTATAAGCTCTCTGCCGTCAGCTCCAGGTTGGAGTCATTGTACACGTAGCCAGGGATGAAGTTCTTCCACTCCGGGTTGACAAGATATGGAGCGTCCACAACCTGACGAATCAGAGAGCCAGAAAGAGGACGTGTGATCAATCATTTAAGACCAGGGTGATTCAAGGCCAGCCCACAAACCCAAACAAAGCAGCATTCTTCCTTCATGGTTTCCTGTTTTAAAAAAAAAATCTAACTGGGGAAAAAAAACTCACAATTCATATATTTTCTGCATGCTCTCTAAATTATTCCACGTAGTACTGTAATAATGGTTGTTCTAATCCTAACTAATATTGTATATATTCCACTAAATACTCCATTGCTTTTGTTTACGGAAGAGAGGCCATGTCCCTCCAGTTATCAATTTTCCTGAACTGAGATAGCAAAAAAGCTGAGAGGGTTGTACGGGGAGGCAGAGGAAGTTATGCAATTTATTGTTCAGTAATAAAATTTGACAAGTTTCATTGTCTCTTTTTTCAGAGTACTGATAACCCATAAATTACGTGAAATGGCAGAATATTTCACACATTTAAAAAGCCACATTTTATCATATTGTCTATTCTGTATGTATGCTCATTAAACTTGAGGCAAAATTAGATTTTCTGCATTATGGATGGCTCATCTGCAGCAGGATTCAGACTTAATACAAACAGCATGTCACCCATTACTGGGAGCAACTGCTATTCTCACAAGCTCAACCAAGGAACTTGACTTTTTTATTGACTTGTATGCAATAAATAGTACACAGGAAGAACAGAGTCTTAAATTTAATTGTCTGCCAGAGATGCTCATTAAGGGGTTCAGGTATTTGAATGTTATAGGTTGAAGTTCATAGAGTCAAAGGCACTCTGTATCAAAATTAAGTCAAATCCCTACATGAGATGTACTGTACTTTTTCTACCTGCTGTGAAGATGCCCGTTTGTGCTTGTGATTTTTAGGGGGACTTAACTGCTGTCTCAGTTCTCGATGGACTCATGACTTGCCTTGAAGACTTCTTTGGTGTGGAAGGGTTCACAAACAAGTTTCTCCATGTTTCCGCCAGCCAGGAAGATGACGGTCACTACTCCCATCAACACCCAGGAGAAGATGAAGCTAAATCCAACACCGCTGTGGAGACGGGCAGACAGTCCCTCAGATGCAGCCAAAGTATAGAACAAGAAGAGATGGTGGTGTAGTAGTGGTGTAATGGATGGATAGGAGTTTGTGTCACAGTAAGCAGCATCAACTTAATGTAAAATGCAATGTAGACATCATATAGGAGGCAGAGAGGAATTAAAGGGAGAATATCTGTATCAGTATCTCAAATTAAACATAACGCAAGACAATGAAATCGGGAAAGTCACAAAAATTAAGGCTTTTTCAACTCAAAGAATGGTGTTATCTTTTGTATGAGGCCCCAAAAATTCTAAATGTTGTACTTTTTCCTCTTGTGCGAAACAGATATTCTGAGTGAATAAATAACTTTCTCGTGCGAACACAATGTTGTGTTTTGCAAACAAGCGAGTCTTCTTATGGGAACAAGGTTCAATGTATGAATTTCTTCACATATTATATATGATTTATCCGCACAAGCTTTCTTTAACACAAGCACCTCCAGGTCAGCTTAGGTCTTTAATGCTCTTCAGATGTTTTACAGGATTATGATTATAAGCTCTGATATTCTTTATCTTTTAGATGTACTATAGCATGTACAGTAAATAGTCTAGCGAGGTAGTAGTTGCAACTACAGTAGAAGTAGTTGTTGTTATGATAGAAGGACTACTAGCACTTTAACAAGTAGCACTAAAAGTGCTAGTAGTAAGAATGTACCGTGTCGCCATCAAATTGACTTGAAACCGACACCTTCTTCAGTTTAACGTCTTGGAACTGACAGAGCCTGTCACATGGACAGTTGACTCACGCCATGAGCATCGTGCCTCCTGTGTTGGAGATGCAGCCTCGTGTCGTAGGTGAGGCGTGCTTGTCGTATCCCAGAGTGCCACACAGCAGGCCCAGGTAGTTGAAGGCCAGGACCAGGACCACCATGCAGCAGAGAGAAATACAGCCAATCCACCTGTGAGCAGCAGGCAAACCGTAACAGTTAGACCTTTGACTGAAGGTGGCCTTGAGATAACACACATAGGACAACATGATCCTCCACCACAGCTGAAGTTTATATCAGCATTGTGCTGAAGTGTCCTAGAGCAAGACAGTGAAGCCATACCTGCTACTCATTGTTAAACAGCACAGAAACGTAATGGGGTAAAAGAAAAATTTAAAACAAAGCTTTTAAAACAACTGATAGATCATCTTGGGCTTTTGCTCCACGGCACTATCTTAAACTGAATTAATGTGGAAGTCATATAAATATTTCATAAATGCAAAATGTTACTGCAAGCACACATTACTTTTACAGTAGCTAGTAGAGTGTGGTGGAGCCAGACAGCATGAAGCTAAATGTCAAGCATCAAGCATTTTTCTATTTATGTCAGGAGATCAGTGTACCTGTAGAAGTCCATCTTATCAATTTCAGGATAGTAGTCCTCAATCTTGGCATGGGCATGGCTAATAAAGATGGTGAAGTTGGACAGGCAAGTCTGAACAGGGAAGACCTTGGAAAATCTGCTGATGTTGTTGCCAATGCCGCCCACCAGATTCTGTACACCTGAGAGGCGGATCAACCAATTTATCCATCAGTTTCAGTAAATGGCCTGTGTAAAGGTGGGAACATAAATCAAGACACCAGCTTCGTCTGGTTTCCGACTGGTTGATATTAAATGATGTCACACTACACGGATGAAAGATGGCAAACGTTAAACATTTTAGGTTGAATTTATTTTTTAATTAATCATACTCAAACTCACAAGGCAGAAGAAGACATATGGCGAGCGCAGTAAGTAAACAAATCGCAGTGATTCATATAATCCATTAAACAAAGCAGGAATTACTAGATGAACGGGGTTGGAATTATTTGTGTTTGTGTAAAAAAAAAAAAGTGTAAAATATAGAACTTACTGTCCACAACGCTTCTGGTCTGTTCAATCACCATGTACGGCGTGTTGTTCAAAGAGGAGTAGCCCTGCGGGAGGAAAAGGACAAAGTGTTGGAACACGGAGTTTCTTGCTAGAAAATCACCAGCTGAAGCACAAGTCGACAAGGCACCTAAAGGCAACACTAGACACACCCGCAAACAAAAATAAATTGCGGCACATTAAAGTCATTCCCGGAGATGCATTTGACATTACGGGCCGACTATTCCAACAACGTAAGAATATCCATCGATTTATGATCCAGGCTCACCCTCTGGACGATAGCGCTGAGGTCCGTTCTCAACACATGGTTCACCTTTTCCAGCTGATCGTTCACGTTGGACAGCTAAATTGTGAACAGACAATGAAACACTGATAAACATGCACAGTGATGGATTATCAAAATTCAACAATCCTTCATCAACACTCAGTGATCCCTGTCCCTTTCTCAGAATGTGTTGCATTCAGTCTTGTACCCGTGTGAAGTTGGCGCTGATCTGCAGCTGAGACAGTGACTGGCGGATGTTGCGGCACAGCTGGGCATAGTCTTTGCCATAGTCTCTGGCTGAATCCTTGTCACGGCAGCCTGGGTCATTGAGGGTGCGGTTGATGCTGCTCCGGACCAGGCTCAGGTTGAAGTCGAGTTTCCCGGTTCCCTCTTTGAGGACCTCTAGACCCGCACCTACGTTCTCCAGGGCCTCCTTGGTCTCTCGCATGGCTGAATTGAAAGAGACCACGGATGAGGTAGAAAGTGTATTGGGTTGCTGTTTCTTATGAAGGGAAAACGAGGATGTGAAGGAAGAATGCCCATTAAAAGAAAACATAATTTTACCTCCAAAAAACTGAAAAGTAGAACAATGAAGTAAGACAATTCCCGTTGTTTCCATTGCAAACCTAGATTGTTCTTCCAAAATGTAAAACGGAGTGTCTTGCCTACTCTACTCTTTCAACTACATTGAAAACAAATTCACATTTATCATTAACTTCCTTATGTTTTGAGGTGAAAATTTTAAATGGAATGATTGTTCAGGAAAGGCTTTATTCCATGAGCCTTAAACTGCATAGCTCCCCTGCAAAATTACTCAAAGAATTATGAATGTTTTATTTAAATGGTTTTGTTCTGTCCTGGGGAATTGTACAGAGCAGTAAAAAAAAACAAACTTTTCTTTTCAGCAATGAAGCATTTCTGGGGCATATAAAAAATGTAAACCTTTTGTTTAACCAGTCAAAACCATTTAGTAGCCAGTATAGTAGTACCAACATGTAGATCAATGACCTATGACCTAGAACTATGAAAGTGGCCCAGCGGCTCAACTCCCCAAGTGTGATAAATTCGGCCTTCAATATCAACATACACAGCAAAAGGACAGTCCGTGGAATATTGACTCATGTTACACAAATGCATATACTCATACAGGACAAAATATGCTAGGCCTGAGCCGAGTGTACCGAGTGTCAGATCCAAGCCCCCAGCGCTTGTTACCATGTTTGGCATTTGGAGTGTGTCTGTGGTGTGTTCATATGCTTGTGTGAATCTCTAAATCATCTAAAATTGGACCCTTGACTGCCATTGTTTTCGGCAAACAATAAGCAAACATGAATGCTATGAATAATGTGAATTTGTTTGCTTCCATTAAAAATTGTTGCCGTCAGTAACCAACTCTTTCCCCAGCAATCGAATGCATCGCAAGACAACAGCCTGTGTTAGTCAACAGTCACAGAGTAGCCTGTAGCAGACTTTTAAAATTAAACAGGATACAGAATGCAAAACACACCGGCATCCTTGAACATTAGTATAAAAGATGCAAGAGTAGAGGAAACGGTGAATTTACCATCACATAGCTAAATGCATAGCAGCACTGGAGGGAGAGAAAGCACAGATGGATGCTATGTGCTAAATGCATCGATACCATATACACTACTTATGTCTTAGGGAAAAGTGCAATGCTTTTCCCCCCCAATTATTAATCTTGGTCCTTAGCTACTAAGATCCCCTGACTGCTCGGCTTAGCCCCAGTAGGAACATGATAACACACAAACATTAAGGACACAAACTGAATTCATGGTCGTCTGTGGTCAGGAATTTTACCACCATGCTTGCTGACCGCTATTTCATCTTTGTTTGTGTTGTGCTACAAGCAGCTGTATACATCCATATACAACTGCTTGTTGTAACACATAAACTAATTTCTAATTTCTGGTAAAAGAGTTAAAATAAAGTAACAGGACTAGTCACACAAACACATACAGTAACTTTGCTCACTCCACACTGGGGGAAGACAATTGGAGTAAAAAGGGAGATGTCCAGGTGCAGGTTGATGTTATTTTGGGTTTGTGGTCTGGTGATGCCATTAACTTAAAACTGCACTTGATTCTGTTTTCCCATATAAAAACTATTTATCTGGTGAAAACACGAGCAGCAAATCATCTGGGCATGCTGGAGGTGGTAAATTTGACCTTACAAAAAAAAAACCTAACATTTCTCCTTAAGGATAGCAAGTTAACTCTGGATCCAAACCAAGCCAGACAGCAGAACCTGTCATTAAAAATATTTTTTCACCCTCTCCTTGCCTAAGAGTCTCTATGAGGAAGATTTTTAAATCCAAGAAGTGGCACGTAACTGCAATCAGTTCATCACACAGAATGATCAGCCATTTGTGGAGACCAGAGTCAAACATTGCGTAGTGCAGTTTTAATATATTAACTGGTTGTTTTTCGTTGAGGTGTAACTCAGGGTTCGGATCGGTCCAGGTGCTCAAGGAAGATCACAAGGGAGGAAATCACAGGAGCAACACCGGTGCCAAAGTTCACAAGATCAGGGGTCAAAGGATTGTGGGTCATTTTCCAGTTACTGGGTTATTATTACCTTTGATGAACCTCTCGATTTTCACTTTATGAAAAAGCATAAAATATAAAGATTAAATTCTTAATGATTAGTGAATGAAAGTAATGAAAGTTACAGCTTTTATTAACCAATTGGCAGAATATGTCTTAACAAGTGATTTCATCTTCAGTAGAGTTTTTGAATCATATTACAGTATACACTTAGTGGGGAAAAACAATCTGATGAGGTTATAATACCACTTGTTTTTAAGTTCGATTGTATTATTCTTTAAATAATTGACAATATTTGCAAGTAAGGCAGGATATTTATTATATATATCACTTAGTGACTTGCATAATATTTTGCACTGCAGCTGTCGCCTGCATTCAGTAGCTTGCAGCCTACAAGAACATGATCATATCATAACGAAAGAGGAAATTAAAAATATGCGGATGTACCTCCAGCCATATTGAGCACTCTGTCCAAGGCAGGATGGACATCCTTATCCAGCTGATCATGTATTCTTCCACCCAATAATGGTCCTATATCTGAAGAGAATGCAGCATCAGATGAACAGAACAGTAAAGTAGTCCAAGTCCTTTTCTTTATTATGTTTGCTGCTCAATACTGCTTAACTTTCAGACAAGAACTGCTTTCAGTACTATTGCAGGAGAAAAGAAGGATGAATAGTCAAGGGATCGTCTTAAACAGTCAGCGCTGTAGCTGTCTAGACCTAGTTAGTCAAAAATCTGTTGTAAAAACAAGTCAAAGAAAGTAGACCCCGAAAATAAGCATGATGTTTGACCAAGAGCAAGAACTCAGTGACACCGTTTCTGGCCACTTAATTCACTATCAGAGGCACAGAGGAGGTCTACTTACTATCTAGGTCATAGATGACTTTGTTCTTGGCCGTGGCGTACTGGGATATTAGGTAATCAATTTGCTGCAAACATGAAACAGAGCAGAGCAGAGTCTTACCAATGGAAGCAGATAAAGATGAGTTTATTAGTCTCATCATAGACAATAACAAGCACTCTGAAGTATAGCACAATTTCAGTTTCATTAGTTTTTTGTCATTATGAAATGGAGAAAACAGGTCTCCATGAACATATAATGTTTAACAAACTGAGCATTTTGTTAGTTGTTTATTCCTAAAAAACCGCAAGCCTGGGCTCCTGAAATTTCATGCAGTGACAGTTATGTACATTTGCATTTGTCACTGCATAAAATAGTCAGAAAATGATTCTCTTTTCCCACCTTGAAAGGATGACACAAATGAGGCACGACTAGAAACAGCAGTTGGACACAGAAGAAGCACACACGCTGGTCTATACATTTGCCTTTTACTCCACCACCCTGAGATATCAGGAATATTTGTCATTTGAGGGAATTAAAAATGTTTGACCTTTCATTCAACCTTGACTGAACCCATCTTTCCATAATTAGCAGCTGTCCTTTCACATGATCAGTAAACCAGTTGCCATCCACTTGATGGTATTGCTATAGAATTTAATTTGTAGGATTGTTAAACAATAGAATGATCATGTTCGTATTGACAGCACATAATCTACAGCTCTTCGTTTCTGCTTTCATAACACGGTATAATATGTTGGATCTATAGTACGCAGCTTCATCTACACAGTCTATAGAATAACTCTCTGGCTCACCATCGGCGTGTCATTAGCGAAGGTGTGCAGGTCCCTCATGTTGCTGTTGACCAATCTGCGTATGTTCTTCACCTGAGAGCTCAGGTTCTGGTTGGCAGCATATGCACACAGTACTCCGATCCTAAGCAAATGACAAACACAAACACTGTGACTCGCATCTCCACGTGTGTCTCTGAGTGACCCTGCTGCTCCCACATCAGTCAGCACAGTAGCCCAGGGTGTGTTTTGCAGAATAGGGTGATAACATGTCATCAACAGTAGGGGTCAGTGTGCACCACCGCATGTCCTCTTTTTTTAAACTTCCTCTGAGTGCACCTGTAGAATGAGCTGCCTTTCCTGGGAAGCCAGCATTACAAAACAATTCCTGTAATCACAGTTAGCTCATTATCAAAGCATAAAGTGGTATCTTATATGTCCCCTTTTAAAATGAAGTTTAAATTGTTGGTGGCATAAAAATGTACATTTATGTACTGTATGTCGTGCATGTTTCTAGTAGAGTGGAATGGGCACTGTACATCACACGTTTGAAAACTTCATATAAATGCGTCTTTCCAAAATCATACACAAACAATAATATACTCAGTGTTCATACTAAATGACTGGTAGCACAAAATTATTATTATTATTATTATTTTAGCAAGTGGCTGGTTGTAAACTATATTTTCTGCATTTTTAAGATGGAGATCCTATTTCCCAAGCAATTTGGAAATCAACTCATAGCAGGAAATGCAGGTGTAGGTTCTGAGGCCCTATCTGTATAATCTCAGGTCCCTGGGTTGTAAACATATTCAAATTAAAAGTGAAAACACAGAATTTCATAAAGCAGTGCATTAAAGTGTGTCTCTTGCATACTTAAAAAACAGACCTGAGTAGCTCGGTACAAGGCTTAATTAGCCAGAGCAACATCAAGGGAAAGGCAGCCCGTAACATTAAGCCGTTTCCATGACTCAGTCTCATCCCAGCTGAATTTTCAGCTCAGCACCTCACAGCTAGCACTTCGCATCCAAGCACGTGTCTGCATGTATGTTTTTATTGCTGAATGCATGGCTGTGTAAGCGAGCATGGTTGGGGTTTATCATGGGGTGATTAACGTCAGATCAGATGGCAAACCTTTGTACGGTGGATTGTACCCACTTCAATATCAAAACTCTGCAAGTACAGTTGTATAACATAGTGAATCTCATTTATAGGCATGCTTCAGTGGAATAAGCAGCTGTATGAATGATGTCAGATGACTCGCAGAAACAACAGAACTGACTCAGAGACTACTGGGAAGGTTTAGATCAATGGAGATGAATCAGGGTGTGGTGACTCACTGTATAATAAGGCAGAGGTCTGTGTATGTGGGTCTGTGCACTGGTGCAGGTATTCACAAGAGCTTGTGTTATGTATGTGACTGAAGTGCACGCAAAGTGAGGTATAATGCTGTTAATCTAATCTAACCTGCATTGCTGCAGATATTTTGCCACATTAGGGATTGTACAGTGTTTTTTTTTTGCAAAATATTAGACACTTTCTCTTTTCATGAAGGACACTGATAAAGAGGAACCAGATAAGTATTCCTTACAGATTTAACTCATTAAATGTGCGGCAGTGTAAAAGGACAGTTTGAGTAACGTAGGGCTCACAAGTATTCTGTAGGTTATTGTTTCAATGAATAACTTCATGAATAAAATAGTGGAAAACGCCCATGTAAAGTACCGAGATCCCAAAGTGACGTCTCTTCAGTTTAAGATATTTAATTTAGAATGATATAAAACAGAGGAAATCATCTAATGCTCACATTTGTTATCTATTCAACACAGTGAGCAATTAGCCACCACTAGATTGTCAGTGTTGCTTATCGACGATTGATACAGTATTTGCCATTTTGACTACTTTTGTAACTGCAGAGGAGCATTGCATGGGCGCAAACGGTCAAGAGAGACTGAATTAAGTTCTTTCTTTTAATTAAAGTGGTAGCTGTTCGGCAGCCGATTCATCTTTGAGCAGAGCATCTTCGAATGGACAAAGACAAAGAACCTTCAAAACGGTTCTGTTGAGAAACGGTTGGCACAAATCAAAAGTGTTTGTAGTTAACAGGCTTTAACCACCGATATAAACCTCAAAGAAACAAATATGTCATAGGATCATGTGCTGCCCCTGGGAGGGAAACTCTTCATCTGAATTGTGATGTTAGGCCGACAGAGTAAACGCTGTTATTGTGCAAGTGGAGACTTAATGAGAATCTAGGCCAAACAACTAGGCTGGGACACAGTGAAGTGGAGCCATCCGGAACCAGGAGACGATTCAAAATGGCCACTTCCACAACAAAAGCCTTTTGTCAGACACTTCTCTGCTCTCTCTCACACACACATTTACACAATTCCATACATGTGCTGCTCCTTTTTCTCTTACATAAACTAATTCACAATCACACACTCCTCCCTTCCCTCTCTCCGTCTCCGGTTGCGTCTTTATCGCCAAAACCCATACTTTCCTCTGCTCTGCCCTCTCCGATTTGTCTTTCTGCCCCGGCTCGTCTGTTTTCATCTATGTCTCTTTCACTACACCTCTATTTCTGAGACTCCCTTGCTCAGACTTTTTATCGTTTCCCTCGCTCTCCATTTTATCTCTCAGACTCGTGCCTTATTCTCATTTTCCCATAGCGCCCTCTCCCTCTTCTTTTCTCTCTTCCTCTGTCTCCTCTTTTGGCCTCAGTCCCCCCTCTCTCCATATACCCACCTCCCTCTCTTTTTCTTTGTCCCTCGCTCACTCCCTTCTCCCCTGCCGGTGTCCAGCAAGGTCACTGGAATCTGCAGCCAAACAAAGGCTCTTTGAGAAAAAATGCCAAGTGCCTTCCAACACGCTGTGTCCATCTTACGTCAGCAGAATCAAGTTTGGTTTAGTTTGAGTTTGCTAGTCTTGTTTAGTTGTAGTTTCAATTGAGTATTTGAGAAGTGATGAAATTAAATCAGGAGATTAAACAGGAAGAAGAGGGGAAAAAAATACATATTTGTGTATGAATACAATTGATCAAACAAACAACAAACCCGTGATGACAAGCAAGGTACGCCTGAACTGAATAACAGAAAATAGATGAGCACTGCTGTTGCGTGAATTTGGGTGCGAAAATGCATTTTCTCACTGATGACTAAAATGTCTGAATCCAGACAACAGGAAACATGTCAGCCTCAGCCAATTAAAGTGCAATCCCCCTGTGGTGTCACCTTCATTTCACCTTAAATTTAGTGACGTCTTTTATTTCACGTACAATAGAGAAATATTCCAGTCCTTTGCTTTGTATAAGCAATGCCATAAAACTTGCTTTGATGAAAGAAAGATTTTGCATGACAGCAGCAAAGAGGAGATGTAAGTGAAGATGAAGTTCAGGCTTAAAATGCCTAAAATATGACCTTTCACTGACTTACACACACTGACAAAATTCCTTTCTCCCCCCTCCAAATGTCACTTCTCTCTTAACTGTTGGAAAGTAATTTTAAAGGTAACAGTTTCTCTTTAAAATGGCCATTGGCCTTTAAAAATGCCATTTATCAATTTGGCTGTTCACGTTGTGAAGCCGAGCGTGCTAGCTCAAACTGTAGCCAATGACTGCATGGCCGTATGGCTGCGTGTTGATAGCGTCTCTTTTTGACCACGGGGGACAATTCAAACAAAGCGGGAGGAAGAATTACCTCCAGCAACTTTGTAAAAAGGGCTGCAATTCCTGTTTGAGCGAAAGCCAAATGACACATGAAACTCTCCCTCAGGAAGGAAACCCCACAACAGCAGATGAAGAAGAGCATCAAACTAGTGCAGGGCTCCAGTATCTAGGCCAGTACTGGGGGCGGGGTATTGAGTGTTACATGGTCTGGTGGCTCCATAGCCTTTACAAACGGCCAACAATGGGCTGCATTCAGTGCGATTGTAGTTGCGAGGCTGGGACAGTCGCCTCTCAGACCCTCCCTGCTTTCACGCTGCACACTGGACCTGTATTATCTCATCTCTCAACAAGAAAGTGATTACTGTAGTCACTGTAATGACTCTACAACAAATAATATTGATAACAAAATAGTGCTGTGCATGAAGTGCTTTTACTGCCAGTGTTATTTGAAGACCTATATTGTAGACAGTGGACTCAAACAAGGTGTAATGTAAAGTGTACAAGGGAACATGCAGTACGCAACATTAAACAACAAACTATTGAGCCTTATTCAGAACATTAGATTCACATCTTTGAATATGGAAATGATGTGGTATATCTGTGCCAGCCCGACCTCAGTGACCTGCATTCATAGCTGCTAAATTTGTATGGGTGTGGGACAATAAATCTGACAACTACAGGACCTTCACCCTGACACCTATTGTACTTTATTTCCTCTGGACATCAAAATTTTTTTTTTTTTTTTTAAATCATTGTGTTTCTCAGCACTCAGTGACATTATATTTACTTTAGCCCCAATTATATTCAATTAAGCCTCTGGTTAGGTTGTTTTCATTCCATTTAACTGCTTTTCACCCCATCATCTAGCAAGTGTTCTACCCTTTTATCCACTCTTTTATTTGTCTTTTCAGAGCTTGCCAGGTCACAGTCTGAACCCAGCTCCCCGGTCCAGCATTGTGTCCTACAAACAATTTGAACACACATTGAATACTTAAGCTATCTGACTCCAGGGCCTTTGCGTTAAGGCATGAAATCCCAGTAAAGGCAGTGCTATTTTGCTCAGTTCTTTACCCTCGTAAAGTGGCTGTGTATGTTGCCGTCTGTTTCATCTATGGCCTGGCTGCATTTCTTTGATGGGAGACAACAGCACGTTAATTCCACAGTTAACTGTCCAGGAATGATATGAATACTAAACTCTGAGCCAAACAGCCTGTAGGGCTCAGAGTTGTGCAAACAGGCAGTGAAGGTCACTGAAATGCAGTAGTATTTTAAAAACACTTTAAAAGGCCAAAAGACTAAAACACTTGAAGGGCCAAAAGACTAAAAATGTCCTCTAAAATACATGCAACTTTATCAATACGTTAAGCATCCAGGCAGAGGGAACAGTGACAATTGATTTAACAGCTGGTAGCATTGTTGCACTAGTTACACTGAGTTTGATCAAATATGACCATTTCATAGTTAAAAGTGACAAAACGGTATTGGTTAAAGCAACAGACTGAACACCTGAGAATGGCACTTGCCTACTATATACATTATCTGTGCATCTCAGTTTCTAAAAAGTAAAAAAAAGTATAAATTAGAGCAGAGGACAGGCTTAGCAGTTTGGAGACCATACTATAATCTCGAGGCTTAAACGAATGTGACAGTAAGCATCTGCCCAGCTGATGTGTTTATAAGAAAACCACTGGATTTTACAGTGCCAGCCTTGCTGTAATTTGTGAAGGAACGAGGCAGACAACGTTTTCCACGAGGACATTAAGCGCAAATGTTCTGCTCAGTAAACCATCCCTGGATAGATTGAGGTTATAAAAAAAATAAAAATTAACCTTTCAAACAAATAATGGTGCGATTCAAGAATAAATGTCAGCTCTCCAAAAGAAAACAACTTGTGTCAAGGAATGAATCTGGAAGAAATTCAAAGAGCAGGTCATTTACTCTGTAAACAGTAACTTTATAGCAAGTTCTTTCACCTTATTGAGCCTCGACAAATCAAACTTGTGCTTTGAGCCGATTCAGCTATGATTTACATTTGCTTATTTAGCTCTCAGTCTCTAACTACAAGGACTCCGCAGAAGGATTTTCTTTGGTGTCAGTACTCAAAGTCTGTTTTCCAGGGAACCCAGCGTTTTGTAAAGTTAGAGACTTGCTGAATCACAGCGATTGGTTTTAATGGTGGGGTCCTTTGCCATTAAGCAGGCTCAGCATGGAGCGAACACTACCCATGGGCCAGATGCATCAAACACTGTGCAGACTCACGACTAAAACTGTGTGTATGCACAAAGGCAGAAATATGCAGTCGCATTGCTTTGGTCAGATTTATAAAGCTGCACGTACGCTTGATTCTGTTTCATAAATCTAATTCTTTGTGTAACTGGGTGCACATGCACAAGCCTCATTTCCACTCCTACAGCAAAGAGGAAGCGCAATTTCTCCAACAGCATCAGAGCAGCCGTGGTTACACGCAGCCACAGCCATGCGTAATGGCAATTTACAGCGCACCTGTAAGCCATCGGTGCGGCGATATCTTAATCATCATTGTTAAATGTCAGAAGGATGATCTGCGATTAATTGAGCTCACATTGAAGCAGACTTAAACGCTTCACAATTAAAATTAAAAGATTGACAAAGGGAAATGATTATGGAGGGACCACATGATGGCTTGAATGTAAATAAAAAGAATGGTAAAATTCGTCACTCAGTAATAATTTAAATTTACATTTGTAAATGTGCCTTTCATTGACATTTTACCAAGTGAATACTGCAAAAATAACAGTGTCAGTGAAACTGGCAAACAACCTTAACAATGTTCTAATCTAAGGTTACAACTCTCACCTTATATTTCACGCCCACTTGATCATCTCATCCACAGTCATCTCAAAGAAACTGTCCATTTGCCTGGTCTAGTATGCGAGAAGTGTGCACATTCTAGAACGTGTCGAGAATGCCATATGCACGGAGTATTGGATAAAAGTAACGCCACTGTCCTTAAATACAGCTGAGTGCATGTACACATCAGCAGATAAGAACAATGTTATTCAAAGTCTTATAAAATCATCACGACTCTTCGACCTCTCCCACGTGAACTGCAGTGTGGTTTGCAGGGAATAATAATGAAGGTTCAACAGGTGATGTCCAGGTGACTTCTGTTTCCACTGTGTGCAGGTTTGTGTGAATGCTTCCATTGCAGTTTGGATGGAATCAATATAAGCGTAGGTGTGATCGCATCCTCTGCTATTGACCTCATTCGGCCTGCTCATGTTTTCCTTGTTCCATTTCTGCTTTTGCCTCTTAACCTCCTGTAAGATATTGCTGGCTATAGGCAGCACAGTAAACAGAAGTTAAAAGTCTCTGTCCTGATCAATTCACATAGTGTAGAAGTTAAAAGCACACCCCCACATTTATCAGGAGGGCGTATGGCCTGACACCGTCATATTCACTGCAGATATATTTAAAAGGATATCTTTGCCACAAGCCACCTACAGCTTTACCTTCACCCTAGCTTACTTTGTATTGTAGCAGCACATTCATGTTTTTAAATCATAAAACATGATAGAGCACAACATTTAATGTATTAGTCTGATGATGCATGTTATTTAGTTTTTTTAACATTATTTGTATTCTTCATAAGATTTTTCTGTTTTTAATTAATTTGGAATAATCAGCTCCTTGCACAGTAATAAGACCATGTCTTGGAAAAGTGGTCTGATCTTGTCCTACATAGCAGTGAGATAGTGTAACTACATTAAAAATCAAATGGGTCTCTACTGTGCACTAAAGTAAGACTGCCCTGGACTTTATGACTTCCAGTATCGCTGCAGAGCGTTTCCTCGTTGCCGAGAAACATAAGGTTATTGTGTTTGTGTTGACATGCACAAGAACCTTCCAAATATAAGATGATCATTCCCAGAGATATTGAACAGGAGTGAACAGAACTACCAGTACAAAAGCCAGTAGAGTAGTTGGCTGTGTAAGACTATCTGCAAAGTAAAGTTTTTTAAAATAAGAATGCTAGAGAATGGCTGATTGCCAGCCAAAGCCAAAATTTCCAAACATTTGGCTGGTGCCGGGCATTCGTTTTTTACCCTGCTGACCACAAAGTTAACACAAAGAAATGAAAGGCCGCTCTATCTGCATTAGGAATGCTGCCATTTCTGGATAATAAATCCTCCTAGCCAATCCTCCCAGAGATAGAGAGCACCTAAACGACATCGACGAGGCCTGCAGCTTTGCCCTCCAATATCCTTTCTCTCTTTTGTCCAACAATGTGCCATATCATCACTATTGTAACACAAATGTCTCCAATAAATTTGAAAGAAAGCCTGACCAAGCTGTGAACATCAATTAGTTTCGCTATGTAGAATTCCTGTTAGACTATTTTGTTTGTTGATTTGCAGTGTGCACACGACAGTACAAGAACCCACAGACCATAAAAGACCCCTGGATGTGAAAACTATTTAATTAGTAACAAATGTGAAAAGTGGATTTCAGCAATAAACCAGAAATAAGGGGGAATTAGAGTGACTCATGATGAATGAGTGAGGTCTCTCCAGGAGAGGAAATGTGATAAATTATGGGATGCACGGCAGCAAATTCTGACAACTTCTCCAGTTAATTAGCTTGCCAGTGGTTGTGCAAAGCTGCCAGTCTGCGGTGTCTATGCGCTGGGCAGCGATCATGTGTGTACTTGGACGTTCTGATTTGTGGACAGGAACAGGTGGAAAGAACTGGTTTAAAATGTCTCTCTTTAACATTAAGGCAGTTTAAAAAAAAAAACAGTGAAGTATTAATAGGGTTCAAGGAAGATTAAAACCGTCATCTTAAGATGCTCCCATATAAAAACAAACTGTTTGGGGGACAGTCATGTGAATTTAAGGCACCGCACCTCACCGCCAACCACTTCTGTGCTGCATGACAACAATGCAGACGGGTTGGTTAGGTTGCTCACTACAGATTGGTTATGGTTATGGCAAAACACCATATACATACCGACAATAAAGTAATTCTAAATCATTTACACCCCCATACTGTACCTTCTCAGTGACTCCTGTAGATTGAGCAGCTGAAGTAATTAATGTAAATGTATACATGGCCTTTTCTCCACTTACTCTAAACTTAATCAAATTGTCCACAACAGATCATTTTTATATTTTATTTTGATCAACTCAACTGAATTCTGTTGCTTTTACTGCTGGTACCCACTTTCCCCCACAGGCACTTGAGTAAAGTTTAATTTTACATTTTGCTGCTCCAAAACTTGGCACTGGCGCTATATTCCCCATGGGGACTTCCTTGTGGCTTGACATTTAGTCAGCAAGTGACATCTTGATTGTTATTGTGGCTTCTTTTTATGACAGTGTGAAGTTAATGTTCATCACACTATTAATGAGTCCCGCTAAAAATAGCCCTGCATGTGATGACACCCCAGGGAAGCTGCTAACAGAGAGATGCGCTAGTGTGTTTGGTTGCGTGTGTCTCTAAGTGACTAATTGTGCCCTTGTTTTTGTGTGTCAGAGAGCGAGAGAGAGAGAGAGAGAGATAGAGAGATTGTGTTCATATATTTAAAAAGTGGACCAGTGATGAAAATTTGTTTCTACACATTAATTGGGTCACTATTAATAATTCAGCAGATTTCAGTGCTAATATGTCTTGTCACAAGAACTGGCCCAAGGCAGATGTGAAGTCATCTAGGGGACCCCAAACATATACAATATGATCACTCATTGGGTCCCTTTGTTCATGTCATGTAATGGTCTCTGATACACTTTTTACTTTCTATTTGACAGCCTATAGAGCTCTATTGTGAACCCTGAAATATTGAGTACCCCAAAGTTTTCTGTAAGAAATGTGCATTATGGGTTTCCAGTATGTAGAACATGCCAGATGCTAACTTATGCATATGTTGAAAAAGTTGCATACTTAGCATCAATTAGCCTAATCACCAATATGGACAATATTTCAGCAACTGCTTGGCTGACTTGGACAATATTGGAGTGGTTTTGGGTGGTTATCTATTTCTGACATTTTCAAAATGGCCATTTAAATCAGAAGTGGTCATAGCTGAAAAAGTGCTATGAGATAACTTTGCTATGATATGGCACTATATAAATAAAACTGCATCGAATAGTTCAACTCCCGTTGGGGCCAATTTTGATGAAGTTTCAGTCAATTTAGAATCAAGTAAAAAACACAAGTAGGCTCAAACCTCTCAGAGCACAAAACACTATGTACTCTAGTGTCTTGCACTTCTACTACGCTGCACTGTTACAATCCATATCCTCGTCATCAACCTCACCCTTATCATATGTAGTTTAAGGGAGACATGCACCAATCACAGCCCGAAGGCACGTGGGCACCTGGTCCTATTTCAAGGCAGAATTTGTTAGCCTGATCAAATCCACTAGGACTTCAAATGATAGCGTCGTCGTCTGTGGACAGTTGTGCGAAACGACCCTTTACATCAAAACTGACTGACATTTAAATCGCAGGGTTCTGAATGCTCAGTTCATTGTCTCCTACATTATCGTTAATTAGACACCATAAGATTAGCATGAATTACTAAGCCCATAATGTTGAGACCTTTTGTGTTAATGGTGTTGGACACCAAGTGACTGAAATAGACTGCTAAAATGCACGCTGGCAAACAGCATGAGGCAGGGGTCTTCCACTTGGACAGAACAGAGGGAAAGATCTTCCATCTGTCATTTTATCATTAAAACCCAAGCAGGGGTTATGTGGAATCAGAGCTGATTAGTGCAGACTGAAATAGCTCCCGCTGTTCTTTTAATAATGTGCAGTGTGGCCTTTCGATAGCTGGCAGGCGTGATGCACTGTGCCATTTTTGTACACAGTACATGCATTTATGCATGAGGTAAGACATGATATGTTAACAACAAACAAAACACACATGGGCTGGTGTTCAGACAACGACTGAGAACTGTTGAGAAGATGTTGTGCATCAAATGTGTCGCAGTACTGGTGATCATTACTTTTTTTATCACTAACCTTTCAAGAAAGATTTTCTGGTGCATCACTAACACAACTTTTTTTCTTGTATTTATTTATTTTAAAATGGAAATGTCATTACACTTTACATTCCATTAAGCTATACTTGGACCAGTCATAACAAACCCATGCTGTGCAGCCAAACATTGCTCAAACCAATGGAAATGTATTTTAAATCGGTGGTTATTTTAAAATAGTGGAGATCCCAAAGTTGCAAAATATGTCACGCCGAATTTTTGATCAAATGTCTATAAATGTGTGCAAGTGATGTGCAAGACGTGCAGAATATTTCCATTTGATAGAACAGTGCAGCCATTAAAACACATGGGGTCTTGAGTTTGATTCAGTGTGATCATCATGTAGCTTCAGTGAAATACTGAAACAAGCCAATACAGAAGTTACACTAACTCAACCTTCAAGCTACGTAAGGGGACGCAAAAAGGGCTAACCCTGTAAAACACCGTAGCTCATGACCAGGCATGAGTCCAAATGTATTCATGTGGATGCCGATGCAATGTTCATTAATCTGCATCAAATACAAAACAAAAAAATAAACAGACGTAACATTTTGGGTAAGTTGGGTTATTTAGGTTCAGGGAAGCCACGGTTCAGTAATGCTGCTTTCAACTCACAAAACATAACAAGGCTGCCGATGTTCATTCATTATTACTGCATCATTAATAATTGCATTATAACAATTCCAACTCATCTCACTCTGAGCTTGTGTCTAGATGACTGTTTGTGGAGTGGGAGCTAATCTGGCTAACATAACAATAATAATAATAATAACAACAATTAAAGCTGCAAGCAGCGTTGAACGGGCCCTCGCAGACCTGTGCACGTCGGGGTGTGTGCACGTCGGGGCACGTGCACGTCGGAGCACGCGCGCTGCGACTTCGGGCGCTGAGA
>JAVQJF010087857.1:0-10103 GCA_036023855.1 Gadopsis marmoratus
AAGGGTCGCAGGGGGGGGCTGGGCGAGAGGCAGGGAAACACCCTGGACTGGTCGCCAGTCAATCGCAGGGCAGACAAACAGACATTTAGGGGACACTCACACCACATCCATACACCGATTGGGACACAGTTGCCATGCTGGCAACTCGGGGTTCAGTGTCTTGCCCAGGGACACTTCGACATGCGGACAGCAGGAGCTGGGATCGAACCAGCAACCCTGGGGTTAATGGACGACCGCACTACCCCCTCAGCCACAGCCGCCCATAGGACATAGGATTAAAGATAATTGGGATTATTTTATCTACAGTTCGGCAAGATTTTAAGGTTGAGCATATAATTCAGTCTGAGTCTGGGATGAGGAGGATTTACAGGTTAGTTCTGCAGTAACCAGCTTTCTGCAGTAACCTGATTTTGTTTTTTGTGTCAGGAAACCGGGTAAACAGGTCACATTGTGCTGAAGAAACCTGATTTCTCTGGGCTATGTTTGTGCTTAACCTGGTTTTGAAGAGGAGCTCATGTGCAGTACAAAGTTGAGGAAAATGACAGAAAAGATTTTTTTTTGTTGTATGTGAACCAATTCAGATGAAGGACCTGGTAAATCTGAAACTGAAGCTCAAAAACATCAGTTTCCATTGGTTATTTGACACATTTGCACAAAGCCGCAAACGGGTGTTTTCAATCTAGTTATATATCACTAATACAGTTAAAATATGCCAGCCTTAGATCCAAACATGCACAACATGTAAACAGTTTCACCAATTTCTTCCCATTACTTAAACAAAAACATCTAATCAAATATCCAGGTTTCTCACGTGCATGTGAATACAAACATGGATCTTCACGGTAGATGTGACAAATTAAGTGACATGCCACACTTTACAGTAGATGTTAGAGAAGAATGTCAAAATAGATAAAAACCTGCAGTACAAATATTTGCGCTCATGCTGCACGTCTGTCTGCCTCTCTTTTGCAGACACCATGAACTTTAACCTCACCACTCACAATGACTCTCTGCTCCGATGCGGAGTAAACGTGACCCGGGATGCCGGATTTGTTTTGTTCGTTTTTCATGATGGACGCAAGCTCCAAACCGTTGACTCTGCTCCAAGAGACGCTGCCGAAGATCTGCCCTACGTCACGCTCTCTGAGACCATTTCTCTGAGCAGCGCAGGACAATATGACTGTCAGCTGCACCTGAACAACGACCTGCTAATGAAAAGCATCTTCCACTACCATCCGCCTGGTAATAATCTCCCTCCTGATCTGATCCAGTGTTCATGCACAGTTCACACTTTCTACTTTTAAAAACAAGGTTAATCTTAATCTGGTAGTAATAAGAAAGAAAGGCCATGCTGCATTTCGTCATGGTGACTGATCACTTTGCACATTATCTACTCAGTTCTTTCTCTACTTATTCAAAACAAAGCTGCTTCTTTGTGAGGATAGATGCATCACTATCTAATGCTTCCAATAGGTGTTCCATCAATCCAATGCTAAGCTTAAAGATGATGTCTGCAATTCGTTTTTAATTAAAGAGAACCCTCACAAACAAGGAAGCGTGATGCTCCTTAATATATGACCATTTAGCTGTAGAAAAAGACAAATGCTGCCATAAATAGTGTGGTTGGAAACATCAAGTTTCACTGGCATCAATGTGTGATTTCATTTTCACATTCATATCGGTGGTTTTGTGCTTCTCAGAGCCAGGTGTGGTGGTGTTTCCAGAGCCGTGGTTCCTGTATGTGTCTCTCCTCCTGGTGCCCATCACCATCCTGCTGTGCCTCGTAACTGCCATGCTGTTCTATGGAAGCATTCTCAAACAGGCTTCAACGGCTGCAACGTAATCCTTTTGGGGCAAATGCCCACGTTCACAAAAAGTGCTTGCTTTTGTGAACGTACTTTTCACGTGTACGTACTTTTTGTCACCGACAGGCTCAGACTGTTCATTATAAGTGTCTGACAACATTGTGGAAAGGAAAAGTCTCTTATTACATATATTTAGCATGATAATCTACATCGATTGTCTTCTATGCCTATACAACTTCTACAACTATTTGTCCATTAATTCACAATGTAAACTGTATTTAACCATTAAAATGCTTATATATGTATATCTATATGAATATGCTATTACTCTAATTTCTTCATTCTTACTGCTCTTCGGTTGATTATGTACAGAGTGCTGTGATTTGCTTTTGATTTCCCAGGAAGGGTTTGTTTTACATCTCTGTCAGAAAATTAAAGTAAAACCCCCGTCATCAGAAATGTGCACACCTAGTTCTCTTTTCTACAGCTTTCAACGCTAGTTCCTGCACAACCATGAACTTTATCGCCCTCTAATGGAGAATGAGAGCAGTTGCACAAAGAGGCAACATTTTTTCTTTACTTATTGAAACATTTTTCTGTCATTTATGTGATCACTGGAAATACATTGGCTGCAGCATTGGCTTAACTTTAAGCAAAAACCTAAACAACAAGTAATCAAATGAGCAGATGAAATTGAGAAAACTCAAATAACCTTAACTCAAATGTATCGTCTGTTCATGCATCGTTTTTTTTTTTTACAAGAATCACTGAAGTGAGTTCATAGTTGTGGTGATGTGATGCGTCTCACTGGATGATCCTGTTGCTGGTTAACCCACATATTTAAGAAGATGAAAAGAGATGCTGGTGGAATTATTGACATGAAGGCCACACACACACACACATAGAGGAATGGTGCATTTGTCAGGGTGAGGACAGGGATCACAATCAGCACTGTAATCCTGGCATCACACATCACACACGCTCAGTCGACTGATTCCCATCTGAGCTGAGTCAGACAGCAAGTCAGTGCACCTGTGGTCATGTTGCATGTGGTTGTGTGTGTGTGAGTGTGTGCCTGTATATGTGCGTTAATGGCTGGAAAAGAGAAGTGGGCTTGAAACCTGTCAGTTTCAAATGTCAGACGGTTTGGGAACAGCACACAGTTGAGGCGAGTAATTGAGAAACTTTCCATGTAGTTACAAGTGATTTAATTTAGTTTTGAGGTGACTAAAATCACCAGACATCCACCAAATGTCTCATGTGAATCAGTAACAATATACTGTATCTGAAGACCATAAATCCCATAAATCCCATTTTAAAAACTGAAGAGGCAGTGAGATTGTCCACTTTGCCCGGGGCACAGTTTTAGAGAAGGGGGGGCCACGTTTGTAAAATGAGTAAAAGTGTGTTAAGACTCGGATATAAGACCCTGCTCCTTGGAACTAATGAAGTGTATATTATATTACTGTATATAATATTAAGTGTTTACATGATGTCATGCGTTCTGTAGCGCCTATAATTCTCCTATAATATTAGTTTCCCTGTGACCTCAGTGTCCTGACTGTTAACGTTGCCAGCACGTGGGGCTTTGTGGAAAGGATGAAAACGTCACATGAAATCCCTGTTGCCATAACAACGGCTCTATACTTCTCCCTCCTCCTCTTTCTCCATCCCCCTGCTGCAATGCATCCCACCCTCCCTCCTCCTCCTGCTCCTCCTCCTCCTCCTCCTGCACGCACCTCCCTCCCCCAGCCTTCATCCATCCCAAAGACGGATCATCCTTCCACAGACACGCCGTGTCATTTCTGGAGGTTACGGGTTTCTTTTGTGTCGCTCCGCTGTTCTGAGTTTTGACGCCTCGGCCAGCGTCCCCAGGAGGAATACAGGGCCTACGGGTCTGCAAAAGACATTTCCCAGCCATCTCTTCTTGAAGGCAATAAGAAGAAGGAGGATTTGGTTGTTTTTTTTTTTGCACTGTTTCTAAAATCTCTCCGGTGGCACCGCGCGACAGCTGAGGGACTTCCAGCATCCGACCGCCTGCCGCGGGATGGAAGCCGCCCACCTCTGACCCTTCGACGGGGCGAGAGGTTTCAAGGATATCAGTGGTGGGGGGGGGGATCGCAGGATTTGTTTTTAAAAAGGGCGGTTTTGATAAAGAAGTGACAGGTAAAAAAAAGAAAAAAAGGACGCTGGATCGTTGCGCTCGGCCCTGCTGCGTTTCTGGGATTTAAAAAAAAAAAAACTGTAGACAGACTGTATTAGGACAGATTTTATGCATGTATCGCTGATTCGAGATAAGCAGCTTGTTGATTGTAGTTTCTTGCACGATCACCCGAGTTCACGCACAGTCACACACCCTCTTCTTAATGCATAGGCACACGCCTGGAATGCACAACATCATAGCCTTTTGTTTGTAGCCTCCAGAGGCGCACAGAGGGCGGGCAGCGGTGTAAATAAACCCCCTTGGCTGTTCAACGCATGGCCTCCATGCTGGTGGCCCGTCTGAGCACCAGAGCCACCTGTGCTGTTGCAGACAGCCGCTAAACAAACCATGTGACTTCACCGATGTGAAGCAGCCAGACTCTGCACCAGATCGCTGCATAGACCTTTATCCGAAGAGCATAATTGTGAAACTGCAACTTGGACTGCAGATGGACAGCAATAACCCTGATATGAGGCACAAAAATAAAGAAAAGCAAAAAAAAAACAGGTGATAATTGTAATTTCATCCATAGCCAAAGAGAAGGGGGAAAGGATACCTCACACTGCTTCCATTTGCCATTTCACTCACACTATCAAGCCATGAATCTCCTTTTGGTCCAGGTCACATCTGCAGCCGCAGGCTACATGAGGGCAAAGTGAGCCAGCTAAATGCTTCCTGTCAAAGGGATTCATGCGAGCAACATTTTAACAGACTTTTGAACTGCACACTCCGTCCAGCTCCATTGCACGACGACTCTCTCTCTCTCACACACACACAGATATTGGACCTCAGCATCCTCCCCTGTCAGATCAGTCTTCCCGTAGCTTTTATCGTTGATCACTGACGTTGCCATGTATTGACCAGCTCTATGTGTCAGGATGCTGGCAGTATTTGGTGCACGCTGTCTCATTATTGGAGCTATACAGGCCTGAGGATGTGCCACACAGAGTGTAAATAGTTGAACAAAGGCCCTTTTGGAGCAACAAGAGGCCGAAACCTGAAACCCGGTGTGATTCCTCCCTCTGGTAACTCTATACGCTCACACACTGAGAGGCTGGACAGACTCTCCAGCTGAACAGAGTGCGTTAGATCCTCAGAGGGTGAAGAGACAAGGCAGCTGGACACACGCCTTCCACACTCGCTGCTGTCAGGACTCTCAGGTGCTTCAGAAGGCCAGATCGGCAAGAAGGTCCAACCACCCCTCCTTCCAGCCTTTCTTGTTTCAGTTGGAGAAAAAAATACGTTTCAAAAAAGGAGGAGAAGAAGACACCCGGCTGGACCACACCCAGAGACCCAGCAGCCTCAGGAGAGTCTCCTCTTCTCGCCTCCCAGACTTTTAAATCGTAGTCAGGACATCTTTGGCATCTTAGTGCTCTGAGGGTTTTATCACCAAGCTGGAATAGCAGATGTAGATCTGTCTTGTGTCTCTTATTCTCAAGTGTGTTTTGTGTGTGTGTGTGTGTGTGTTTTGACGCCACTGAGAGCTGCCACCAGTCTTCTTTCTCCTGTCAGGATGTCTGCAGCGCAAGAGTTCCTCCTGCTGCTGCTGTTACCTGTGGCCCTCCTGGTGCTTCAAGGTGAGTGGGCAGTGGTTGTGTTGCCATGGTGATGCCGCGATGGCAACACCTTTGGCATGCATGTGAGCCACCATCCAACATCCCCCCCCATTCACTGACTGTGCAGTTTGCTACTGTTGTTGAGGTGTTTCCTGTTGTCTGACGTTGCCCTCTTTACCGCTGTCGGATTTGATTGTAGGCAATGTTTTAGTGGGGGGGGGTTTCTCGAGTGAGTGAGTGAGTGAGTGTGTGTGTGTGTTCAGATGCAGATGTTTGATTGCTAAAAGCCCAGATGTTCAGGTTTTTTTTTCTTTTTCCAGAGTAATGAGATGAGGCCATGTGGCAGTGTTAAAATGGAGCACAAACACACACACACAAGAACATGCACAGATACAGAAGCCGTTCTGTATTTAAATGTCAAGAACAATGCTCCGATGCTTTTCTCGAATTAACTGGTTTATAATTGGTTAATAAAATGGCAAATGATGGTCACGACTTCCTAAAGGCCGTGGTGATATCATCAAGTGTCCGAGCAACAGTCCAAAACCCAAAGATGTTCAGTTTACAGTGATAACAAAATCAGATAAAAGCAGCAACTCCTCCCGTTGGAGAAGCTGGAAGCAGAGGATGTTTGCTGTCTTTGCTTGACAAAATTGCTTAAACATTTAATTGACTCAATTTGTCACTGTCACAAGACACCATTTATTGTTTCATAGCGCGAAAAACACCTTCCACTGAGATGAAAATAGCCTGAGCTACATAAGTCTCATCAGTCTCCTGACACCCACAGAAAGAGAAGCAACCCTGCAAGAAGATAATCTTTCATGAGCCTGTGTTTAAAAAAAATTAAATTAGGATCACAGCCACATCTCTTTATTTATGGCCTCTTGGTTTACTTGAAAACACAACATAATGTAAAACGATCAATTGGTACACATTAAAAATGACTGAGGCCATTTAAACTAGACGTAGATGTTAGTAAATGGGTTACATGCATGGAAACACAAACTGCTCTCTGCTTTAAAAAAATGTTCTAGGTGGCATGTTGTTGTCACAGATAATCTCACTTTAAACCCTGGGATTTAAAAATTGAGGACAGAAAAAGGACGCAATGCATGAAGAGAGAGATTTGAGGAGCGCAGTGAGAATAAGGATGGAATCTCCTAAAAGAAGAGGAAAAGAACCGTTTGGGGCTGATAAAACATAGCAGCTTGTGCTCTTTTTTAGTTTCAAATGAGCATCTGTCTGCATGTGCTATAAAAAAAAACGAGAATGGGATTCAAGAGGTTTCTGAAAGGCAGCAGATCTATGAGAGGAAAAACACCCCATACATATCACAACAGTTACATATTAACTTGGGTGATTTGATGGTGAACACAAGCTCCATCACACAAAGCTCCATCTCAAAAATGTATGGTGACAAGAAATAGTAGAATTATGGGGACAGATCACCCCAAAATACAATAAAACATCACCTCTAGCTCATCCTAATATAGTGCAAAGGAAAATTAAAAAAAACTCTTCAGCTCCGACACAATCATTCAATCCACAGATCTCATTGTAACCGCTTGTCCCCTTCTGAAAAGAAAAGAAAGGAAAAAGTTTTGTAACAGCAAAAATCTGCATTATTATATGTGAGAGAGTCTGCGCTTCAAATGTTACAAACAAAATGCTACTGAGCAACAACTCATGTCAGGATAGATATAGCAAACCGCTTCAGCAGAAAAAAAAGGAAGATGCATAAATTATCAAGGACTCTTTAAAATTTTGTAATTATGAGAATAGCAAAAATCCCAGAATCGCGTGTCAGACCAGAGGCCCATAAAGCCTAATGCACCTGATGGCAACTTTAACTAATGCATGCGGCAGAGAGACTCTTTGTTTCCGCAGTCGCATCAACGGAGCCATTTAGTCTGCAAATGGCTCGCGCACGAATTTATGGTCAGAAGAGATCACTGTCAACAGGATGTTCGAACAACCACACCATTTTCTCAGCCCCCAGCCATTTGGGTCCACGTCCATTCCATCCCTCCACTCCAACTGCTGCAAATTGGAAATAACGTAACAGAGAAGCTCATTATTGTAAGTGGCACGGGTAGACCATAATTTAATTATAACTACTTGAGTAATGCACTGCAGCAAGTTTTTACAGACTGTACTGTAAGATTTCTTATTCTGAATTGCGATATGCTTTCTAGTTTTTCCAAATAGCTTAAACTCGGAAAATAAACTCATTACAATCTTCAGCTTTTCTTTGCAGATTTTATTTATTATTCTGGCCAATCTTCTCATAAAAGTCTAATAAACTACCAGAATCTGTGTTCTTAATATCCAGCTCTTTCAACCCCTGATAAAATATTAATGTCGTCAGCACCCTCAGAGGTTGTACATGCATGTTCTTCAAAACCTGCAATGGCTGCTACATATAGTATATTGGGTGTCTGGATCTGTATTTATCTGCAGGCGTTAGGAGCACAAGGAGCTCCTGGTTGATGTCCTCTCACATCAGAGTGGCCTCTGCAATCCGAACACAAGCATGGATGTGATTTTTAGAAACTGTAACGTTCACTTGTGCCACATCTGCAGCCGCTGTCAGACTCTGAAGCCTCAAAAGCTGCGTGAATGCAATTCTGTTTCATTTTCATTCGTTTTGAGGCTTTTTGTTTTATTTTTTTTTGTTTTGCGAGATCCGTTCTAACCCTCAAAGCTGGAGCGAGATACTGCACCGTGCCCCAATTACAGGCTACTTGTGTCTCACACACACACACAGACAGACACCTGAGACCCTGTTCATCCAGCTGTGTGACAGAAGTCTGTAATACCAGGGTGCCCTGTAGCTGCTGGAGGGGGTGGGGGGGCATCAAGGGAGTGAGAGGGGCTTTGAAGGACAAGACGACCTTCCACACAGCTCAATTTGTATTGGTAGAGCCAGGAACCCAGCGGTTGATCTAAAATGATTGTTTACACCGTATAACACTTTATTTTGCTCTTATGGTCATTGTGAAACTGCAAAAGCAACAACTAAGCTGTTTGTTTTCACCTAAAGTCAGTCAGAACCTATACACCTATTGGCTTACAGCTTAATATAAAGCTTTAAGTAGATTTTTACAAGGTTCTTGTGAATGTTGGAAAAAATACTTAGTTTAAACCCTCTGGAAAGATAAAACTGACATGTTATGGACACAGACCTGTTTAGATATTGACCCATTGAATACATACTGTTTCACACTAAAATTATGTGAAATATGCCAAATTATTATCAATGATCTTCTCTCAATAAATTAGTTTGTAAACATTTCTCATTATGCAATTCTGTCCAGTAAGCTGTAAAATGAGAAAATATCATAAGAAAATAACAAATATTGTCACTGTCAGTTAAAACATTCAGGGAAAAAAAAAAATGTGTGTGTCTTAAATGTGTTCAGCTTGTCCTCCAGTATGAACTGTGAAAGCAAGACCAAGTTTCCAAACGCAAAAATCCTCTTGACGTTAAACTATATGCAGTCACCAGAACATGAAGTACCACGTGAACAAGCAAGACAGAAAGAAAGAGAAGTCAAAAGCAGAGGGAGCTGACATCCTGGAGACAGACACACCAATAAGAAGAGAGACATGAAGTGATGTCATTGCTTCGATGCTTTAGCAGCACCAGTGACGTACTGCTTCACGCCACTCCAACACTTACTTCACTGAGGTAGTGCTTCTGGAAATTGCCAAAAGGGCAGACAAGGACAAATGCAAATCAGGACATGCAGATAGGTTTCAGCGTTTGGAGAGAGGGTTTATGAAGGGTTTTGTGTCACCTGCTTTGACTGAAAAGGACTGCTGGCTAATAGAGTATAGTTTTAAAGCTGCACCAGTCAATATTTTTAGAATAACAATGAATCAAATGACTATGTGTGAAAAGTGCCAGGGAACCCACAGAGAATTATCACCCAGCTCTGCAGCTTCCCTCGGCTCCACGGGGACAATTTTGCGTGTTTTGGTTTTACAGCCTGCAGACTTTACTGTTTTGGTTCAGCCTCACCATTCTAGCAGCCGGCAACATGAGCACTTGTACGCGAAAGGAGTCACTTCTAATGACGAGCCTACAAAGAATTATCGCCCGGCTCTACGCAGCATTTTGACTTCCAGCTCATTGTTTTAGTTTTACAGCCCGCAAGTTAAAACTTGCTTACTCTCACTGTTTTTTGGCTGTTTTAAGCAAAAAGTTTAGCAGCAAACAGCAGACAGACAAAGTTAGCAGCTTGGAGCATTTAGCAGGCAAAGAGCCAGATATTTCCCTCGGGAGCTGGTGGAGACCAAAACAGAGATAAAGAATAGTGAATATTGGACTTACACTGGACAGATGGCCAGACTCACAACTCCACAAAGCCGTCATTCGTGTTATTAGTTTCGCTTGTTCTTTTCCTGCTTTGACAAGACAAGCCGATGAATGAATACGCGCCTTGCGTTTCATTCTTCAAAAGAGATTCGTATTTACGTCTGGCAGAACAAAATGTCATTCGACATACAATAGTAATGTTGTAATGCCATTTT
>JAVQJF010087860.1:0-24065 GCA_036023855.1 Gadopsis marmoratus
ATATATCCCAACTGGCCTGGGAACACCTTGGGGCTCCAGGAGGAGCTGGAAAGTGTTGCTGGGGAGAGGGACGTGTGGATAACCCTGCTTAGCCTGTTGCCTCCGCGACCCGGCCCCGGTTTAAGCAGAGGAAAATGGATGCATTCGATGGATGGAATATGTTATATTCCTTCAAATAAGTTAAGTGCTGTTCTGGTGTCAATGTAGAAAAACAGGATGGAGGGCTCTGTGCCAGCTGGATGAGGCATATTACAGCTGTTTTCCAGTGATTTAAATGGAAAAGGTCTTCCTGAGCCACTGGTTACGGCGCGAATACATATAATTGTCTTACCATGATAATAGCTCATGACATAAATAAAAAATAAAAAATCTGAATTAATGACATTTGACTCAAATAAAAAAATCACTCAAAGCCTTATTTCACTAGTGTCATTACTACAAAATAAAGACACACTTAACGCCACTCACGGGCACAAGTGGCCTGAGAATGATGAAAACTAATAGAAAACAAGAAGGAAAGATGTGTCTGTTCAGGGGTGGTAACCTGAGTATTTATACATGTTTGTGTGCACACAATGTTTACTGTACTCTATCTTACATTACTGCTCTTAAGCTTGAAGTCGTCCTCAATTTCATCAGCGCTGTCATCATCAGACACCTCTCCTTCCTCTGCGTCCGCAGACAGATAGGCAGGCAGACGCTTCCCCTGGATAGCAAGAGGACAGATAAATAAATGAGGAGGAGAGTGACACAAACATACGTTTGACCCATGCATATGCCTTGAATGCAGCACAAGTCCTCACTCATCACTTTCATGCACAAGAGCGCCCACACAGGGTGCACCTCTAACATAGTCCAAGAACGACACAGCAGAATGCAAAATGTTTTTCTCATTCAACAAACTGCACGCAAGCCTATAAGACGTGCGTGTTGAACCTCTTTCAAAATCCGTTACGTGGCTGCTTTACCAGTATTTAAAGGCAGAGAGAACCTGCCACATCTAAGCACACAGGAGGGCACAAAGCACACACTTGTGCACACGCAAACACACACAGGAATAATACAATCAGCTGCAGATTCTCCGGGAGCCTCCCTGAGCAGCTCTTTCAGCAGATTGGATGCCCATTAGTGAACCATTCTGAAGGTGTGAGGGGAGTCAAGATTTTCTAAGCTTCTTCTTCCAAAATTGACGGCAGACTACGAGCTTCCTGTAGTACATCGAGTCTCTCACGGGCTGACAGCTCGGCTCCGCTGCCGCTGCCACTACTAGTCTATCACCTCTTCCTCGTATCTGTGACTGTCAAAAACCGTTAATGCCATTTTTCTTTATTGTCTTGTGACTCTCTGGTCTCCGGCTCTGCTGGGGGATGGAGAGATGTGAAAGGCTCTCAAACGAGGGCAGAGAGGGCGATGAAAGAGGTGAAGGAAAACTGTTAAAGAGGCTTTGTAGAAAACCAGTACTGCTCTTTCCCTTTTCAGATGTCTGGCTGGGGAGGGACAAAGCCAGAGCTCCTTTTCCTGGAGAACAATGCAGTCTGTCTTCACATTACAGATAAAGTGATAGAACTGATATTTATAAAAAAAAAAATAAAGATGGTTTCACAGATCATCCTGCTGGGCGCCTGTCCTGCCTTTTGGGACTACAGCAGTAGGTGCTGCAACGAGATAAGCAAGTGAGGCTAGACATGATATGCTTTCAGATAACCTACACAAACGTGTGCCATGTAGAAGGATAGAAAGGCAAACGTTTAATGCTTTTAACTTTTAAAAGTATCAGATGGCTGAAAGAACAATGTTATATATAATCTTTGTGCTGGTATATATAACAATGTATCACAGTTATAAATTGTAAGTCCTCATAACTAAATGACAAAACTGGTTATTTTTTAGTGCTTTTCAAAGCGACCTACAAAGTTTTGAAGTGATAAAGCATGGTTTTGCCACAAACCGAACAAAAAGACATTCTCAGACACAAACATATATAAAACTGTAAAAACAGAAATCCAAATAGACTTATTTGGGAGGGGTTCAATATAGAGAATATGAAATCCTTTCATTTAACATGTTTAATGACCCCAAACAGAAGTTATGCTTCAATTTTCTTTAGTTGATTTCTGATTGATTTCAAATCTCTTGCAGTTAGGAAAAGTCATTAAGTATCAAGCAGATAAAACTATTGTACTTTGAGCAACAGTGTCTCCAGGACCCCAAACAGAATATTATGGTTGAAAGAAACCTACATTGACTGGTGGTAAGACACAGAAAGTGAGTCACACCTTTTACACACATTTTATAGTCTTTCAATCTGAATGTTATCAGTCTGAATGTGTTCCATTTGTGCTATTTGTGGTGGCTTAGTTTTAAGTGATGATCTGCATTATTTGAATAGTGATGAAAAGCTGCATTATTTATTATTAAATCATTAGAGGAAATTATCATATTGAGCCTCTGCAGTGAGTTAAAAAAGATTACTGGGTTTTTCTAATTAGAATTATGACAAACAAAAATGCTGTTGTTGCAGCCTGTTTTAGTTTTAACCAGGGATTTGAGAAATAAAAGGTTCATTGTGATTCTGTATAAACTCTGCTGGTTACCAGTCTATTCATCATGGTTAATTGCAGAATTGTTGCGACTAGTAGCAATTTAAAAAAAAAAGAATAGTTTGACAGCCCCCACTGGGTCGCCAGGATGTGTTTGTATGGGTGCCTCTGTTTGTGTGTGTGTTACAAAAAATAAAAACCAACTATCTATTGCTCAATCATCATATGCCGGCATCTCGTCCTTCTCTCCTTTCCCCTCTGTGATTAATACAATGACCTAGTTTAGTCCTCCCTTTCTCTTCTTCCTTCTCTTCATCTGTTTATGGGCAGTAATTAGCTGCCTTGCTTTGCCTCTCCCACTCCCCATCCTCAGTACAGCTGACGCACTTGATGTAAAATATGGAGCGATAATGAGTGCTCCACTTTCGTCCCTGAGATAAGAGGAAGGAAGAGGAGACCTGTGATGCAGATGCTGTGATTTGCATGTGCACTAACTGAATGGGCATATTCTAATTCAGCAATTTATTTATTCATTCCAAAACACAAACTGCCCACCAATCATCCATCCATCCATAGATTTGGTCTTACTTTGATGAGAATCTTGCCCTGCAGGCTGTGAGGGCTGGGTAATGTTTTTGAGTTTCTGCTCAGTACGTCTCCCACATCCAGCTTGTCTCCAAAGATTTCTCGCAGGTACTGAGCAATCTTCTTCTGCTGCTGGATGCTACAGTGGTTCTCTATGGACAGAATTACAGGGTACCTGAAAGAAAAGCAAATGAACATACATTCTCGGTTTTCCATAAATGACAGTGGTTGGAAAATGTGTCTTGAATGCAGCCAATGGACTGAAGTGAAGTGAGACTGATCTGCTGATGTGAGTGTGAATCACATCTCAAACTCTACTTCCATTTCTCTCCTCCAACCAACAGAATAGTGAGGCGGTAAATTATAAAAATACAGCTGCATAAACACCTCTGTGGCATGGTGTGTGTGTGTGTGTGTGTGTGTGTGCTTTTGTTTTCATTTAGAAAAGGTGAAATGACTGGTGGCCACACAGCAGCACAGCTCAAATGTCAGGTTTGTCAGACTGACAGTTCTCCCTCAGGGGATGGAAACCGCTCTCAACCCCACCTCTGATCCCCAAAACACACACTAACACACACACACACACACACACACAGGGGTCTTCTGCTAAAGACAGAAAGACAGAGTAAAATCCAGAGTCATTTCATTTCGACACAGAGACAGTGACATCCAGGAGCTCGTCTCAAGTGAAACAGTGAGGCGGCTCAATGAGCTGTGTAATGTTTGTGTGTGTGTGTGTGTGTGTGTGTGTGTGTGTGTGTGTGTTTGTGTGTGTGTGTGTGCGTGTGTATGTGTGTGTGTGTTTGTGTGCGTGTGTGTGTGTGTGTGCGTGTGTATGTGTGTGTGTGTTTGTGTGCGTGTGTGTGTGTGTGTGTGTGCGTGGGAGAGAGCAGAAACTCGCCCCATTTCAATACAGCCCCAGGGGCCATTAATCACATTAACAGGTGGCACTGATGATAAAATATCAGCTGAATGTAAAAGGTGAGAACAGCAGAGAGAGAGAGAGGTAAAGCACAAGGATGCTCAATTTATTCATCTGTTCTTGCTGTCAACTTTACTGCACATTACTAATTATTATGGTCTGAGTTTGTATGAGAATTTAAAGGTATTTCCTGATTACCAAGTGTGAGTGCATTCTTTTGGGAGGCTACATTGAACATATGGTCTTTAATTTAATTCACAGAGGAGCACAAAATAACCCTCAGGAGAAAAAGAACTTATTTAGGATTTGTGCCACAATTTTTGTACATGTAGTAGGGCTGCCACAAATAGTTAATTTCATTACAGATTAATCTGCTGATTATTTTCCCAATTAACGTTGGTATTGTTTGGCCTATAAAATGTTGTGAAAATTGTGAAAAATGCCTGTTACAATTTCTCAAAGCCTGCAGCGACATCAGCAAATTGCTTGTTTGTCTGTCAAAAATCCAAAGATATTCAGTTTATTATCACATAGGACAAAGAAAAGCAGCAAACTCACACAATAAAGAAAGAGAGAACAAGATAATGTTTGGCATCTTTGCTTGAAAATGACAAACTATTAAACGTTTATGAAAAGCTTGCAAATATTATTTTTTGGCAATCAACTAATCAATCACATGACATATCGATTGATGACTAATCAATCAGAGTGCACCAAATGGATGTCAACCTCCATAAAACTAGACGACGAAGAAGAAGAGAATTTGATGAGAAGATCGATGTGTTAAAGAACCGACGCACGATGTTTTAGTGAAACTTCCAACAGACTATTGCCAAATGTACTTACACTTCTAGTTTAATTTCATAAATTGAATCTACTAATACTCTCTGTACCTATGAATAAAATAAATGGTTTTATAACACAGGCGTTGTAATCATAAGTAGCTGCAATAGAGCGAGCCAATGCTGCATCATTCACCACTTTATTTGGGAATTTTTGGACCCAGCAGAGACAAACAGTGGCTCCTCGGGGAGCCAGGGGAAATGCTGCTAAGCAGATGGCTCAGTAATAGGTGCTAATTACTGCCAGGAATCACACTGTGTTCCCTGAAAAACACAAACCTGGCTGTCTAAATGTTGCAACTTTCTTGTTAAGCCCTATGGGGAAACCTTCCATCAAATTCATAGATATAGTTCATGATAGCAGTGTGAGAAAATGCCTCGTCTGAGATTAGTTTCAGGGTGGAAAATATAGTAGTTCTGCAGCTTTTTAAGTTAGGGTGGAACACCTTTTCATGACTGTGCTGATCCTCTCATATCTCATCACATTTAGGACCATAAAGCAATTAAACAGAAAAGAAGAATATAATCAATTTATATACCATCTTTGTGTGTGCACATGGAGGAATGTTGTGCTGTTTGTCCTGAAGTAAAGAATATTATTATATATTGCTACAGACTGTCAACCAGTAATGATGTTTCAGTCAGATTTATATGTGTGAGTAAACTGAAGGAGAAATAAGTAAAAATGGCATTTTTATGTGGCATTGTGGGCCATTTTCTCCCAGTACAATACCTGGGATAATGGAAGGGTTTCCATAAAATGTCACACGCACTCTCACTCACTGGTTATTGATGAAGGCATATTTATTGATGGTCTCTATGACAAACTTGAACGGTATCTTGGAGGTCAGAGTGTAGCCGTGTTGGACCATCGGCTCTCCATCAGGACCGTCCCAACAGTCCACTGCAGGAGAAAAAAACCCAGGAGAAATGATGCGTGAATAGAAACACAGCGTCGTGTTACTGTTCTCGGTTCTCTCGCGCGTCTCACTGTTCATCTTGAAATAGCTATTTCACATTCTCCTAATGAACACTAGTGTCGAATTACTCTGAGACACAAAATATTGTGAATAAACGTTCAAGCAGTAGCATGTGCAAGATTGCGCTACATTGTGTTGCTGCATCAGCGGGCCTGTTTCGGATCTTATATCCAAAAATAAACACAGCAAAAAGGGTGAAAACGGTGATTGTTATATTCCATTTTTAGCACAAAACAGAGTGATACCATTTGATATTGGATGGGGAAAAAACGGGCTATTTTCACAGCAGACATGTGAACATGTCATAGCAGGAAAAGCACAGGTGTTACAAATAACATCAACGATGGTTCCGTCCCATTCAAGTGTCCCAGTACGCCATGACAGTGTGACAGTGAGCCAGCATGCACAATACCAGGAACATAAGATTCACTTTATTATTTGAACCTGTGATTTTCCTACTGTGACATGTCAAAATGTCTTCTGTGGAAAAGGAATATGCACAGTCAGATTAGCGTGGCATCCATATTTTAATGCAGCTGTATGCTTACCTTCTACACAGCGGCAGCCAGACTGCAGTACCCAGGCATACATGTCGGTCTTGGAGTGGGAGAGGAGCTGGTCTCCAGTCAGGTATGTGTTATGAGAGGAGGCGACAAAGTAGTTACACAGAGGCTGCTCCATGTCTTGATTCACCTCATGGTGCAAAGGGTTGAAAATGTCACATGTTGGACTGCGCATGAAACTTGTAAAACCTGAAGGAAAACACAAACGTATGTTTCATCTAGCGCCATCATCTGGTCAAATTTGAATTTGTCCAGTACTTTATGAATAAATATTTGGAAGACTAATGACATCATCCTCAGCTTTGTGTTTAGTGCTAAATACCAAATGAACATGATAAACATTAAATCTGGTTAACATGCTAGCAGTTAGTGCACAAACAGCTGCTAGCATGGCCGTAGACTCTTTAGACTTAGTTAACATATAGAGATACTGAAGAGGAGAAGTCAGTTTCACAGGTCATGCTGGAACACAGAAGGTATTTTAAACACAGCATGTCATGCAGTGATGCTGCATCAGATTTACAGCAACCAAAGTTGCCTGTTTATATCTTGAAATATAAGTGAAAACACATTTTTCTATTCAAACTAGCTACCACCAGATCATATTGTGCACCTTCTAACAGCTTCTAACGGTGACATCGACAAAATCTCTCTTCTTTAACAGGAAAAATACCAAAGGACGTTGAAACCAGAGCACGGTGGTTTCAAACCAGAGTGGTGAGGTTTGAAACCACGCTGCTGCTGGATATTTTTTAGCAAGAAGAAAAGCATCCTTTCATTCACAGAGGAGGGATAAAAATGAGACAGGAATACCAAGAGCAGGGGAGAAGACAGAAAGCAGACAAGGGGAAAGAAGCAGACAGTTAATGTGGAAAAGGAGCCAGAGGAAAAAAAATGGAAAAGTTTGATTATTGCTATGGGAACTCAGTGGGAAGACTGGACATGCAATCTCCTCATATGGCTAAATCCAGATATTAACAGTACACTGTGTGACATGAATCCTTATACAAATTATACTTGATACTATGTTTGCAGTCACACGGATGTAAAGCGACCAAATACTGTTGGAAACAGCTCATTACACTGTAAAAAGATGTTATATGAAGCTGTTTGTACGTTACTGTCACATCTGTGCACAATGCATGTTTAAACACACACATTTCTGGCCTGTAGGGAAGGCATCGGGCATCCTGGTCTGATCAGTCAGACGGACACACACTGTGTTAGCCTTCATGCCTCCAACAAAAAGATTAGTCTCACCCCTCCTGCTCTCTCTCTGTCATCTCCTCTCCCTGTACTCACTCCTCTTATTTCTGTCACACTCTCATTTTCTCTTTCCCATCGCCCTCATTCTGACTTCCCAATTTTCTCACCTCAGCTACCCTCCTCAATCCTCACTCTCTCTTCTCTATTTAGCGCACCCATCAGTTACATGGGGCATTGCTTAAAACGACACTCAGAGATGAGCACATGCCAAAGACAAAGTACCGAAATATTCATGGTCATGGTATATATGTTACTTTCATTTTAAAGGGTTTTTTATTGTTAAAATCAAAATTAAGGACATACAGTATATGCATATTAATCAAAGGTTTAAACTACAAAACTCCAAGCAAGAGATCGTTGAGGTTGGCAGATTCAGAAATATTCGGAAGCTGCATCATTTAGGAGAAGTGGAAAGTGAGTCCCATTTTCTTTTGTAATGTGATGTCAAATTTCAAAGTCCATTTTTCATTAAAATGGCTCTACAAAACCCTGACATATTCTGCGGTACAGATGACCAAAATTTGAAAGGGTTTTTAATTTTGATGTGTTTAAGTTTGCTAACTTAGTCACAATAGCCTGAAAAAAGGCCAGATGGAAAATCTATATAGCACTTACTAATATTCCTGCGGTGTAAGATCACAAATATTTTTATGAATTTATCGTAGAGTCGTGCGAGCTGAGCATAGTATTAAGCATTACGTAATAAAATCTTCATTCATTCTAAAAACAAGCTCGTTTTGATTAACTCTAAATGGCATAAACTGCAGCAATACCTTATCTGGAGATCTGCTTTCAGAGAGCGCACAAATATTTAAAACAAAATAAGTAGTTGATGAAGTTTGCAAACTGATGGTGTGCCATGACATATACAAGCAGGGGAAAAGAGAAAGAAAGGCTGAGCCCATGATAAAAAAAAAAAGAAAAGACAAGAGTGAAAATAACACGAGAGAAGATCTGACATGGGAGAGCGTTACCTTCGATCCCCATGACGCCTCTTTGCTTATTCTCATCAGACACCTCAAACTTGTCAATGATTTCTGCAACATACTCTGGGGTCACATTGGCCATCTATAGAGAAAAAACACGAACAAAATACATTTAAAGACCTTGTTTAGACTCTTGTGAGATTCAGTAAATAATGATGATTTAATCCCAGTGTAAATGCCACAGTAAGTCAGACTGATTTCCCGTCTTTACAACAGTGTTGCTATTCATTTGATTGTCAGTCACGTCAAACAAGCAGCACGGTCTGAGAACAGTATTAACGGCGAGTATTGCAGGCTGGATACAGTAAATACAGCATGATGAAAAATGACACCAGTGTAGTGTAAGAGAGAAAACTGTGTGTCAGAAGCACAAAGGAAAAAAAGAGCAAAGAAAAACGGCAAAGGACGAGGAAAGGGCACCCATGAGACAAACCAATTTGAGGCGTGAAAGATTGGCTTAGTGGAGCAGAATCCTGTGGGCAGACAGCTGAGGCAGAGGGAGGGACATGTTGCACTAACGGGAACATAATCTCTTTTCTGTTGCCGGAGCTCAAATTGAAACGGCTGATTGAAAAGTTCATAAAACGAGACACATTCGTAACAATGTGGCTGAGCATTTTATTAGCTCCGGCTCGAGACCGGCGCGGCCGCTCGCCTTCTGCTCGCCGCGCACGAAGCTCGCCAGCTCCTCCGCTGTCAGGTGGTCCTTCCTGTCGCTGTACGCCATCATCAGCAGGAACAGGTCCCGTCTCAGTGACATCATCTTGTAGAAGACGGAGAACTCCTCGTACGTCAGCGTGCCCTGGCGGTCGTCCGTGTCCGCTTCCTGTGAGGGCGAGGAAGCCAAACGTCATCGAGTGACACATCTCAACCAGGGCTCAGAAGGCAGCTAGCTCACTTGATGCATTCACGGAAAAGACAGTGACAGAAAAGTGGCAACAACTCTGGATGACAGTGACACACCTGAGCAAAGCTGTTGTAAATCAATTCAACAGACAAAAACAATGTTTTTGAGAGATGTGACAGATGTTAAGTTGCTGCTCCCAGCTACCTTCTGCAGCTTCAGTGCCTGCTACAGGATGGATCTGTCACCCGCTACAGATTGAATAGGGCAAAACAAAATCAAAATGGCCTCCCTCCTAACAATAGGAACTAATTCTAATAGGAACACAATGTCAGACTGATTGATGTGAGTGAAACGCAGTGGCAATTCTGTCTGATTATCAGGCTATTACATATGGCTTTAATCGATAATTACTGTAGGTGATGATATATCAGCCCTGCCAATATAGCACTCAATGCACATAGTCTAAAATTAGAATATCTAAAAGATGTATAGACTTGTCGGCTGTGAAGGTGTGCACGTTTCCTCTCGTCATGTTTCTCTCTCGTTCACACTGCAACACGCGTGCGCTCACGCCAGCGAGCACACACAGCGTACCCGTCTTTATGACACTAACATATTATCTCTCCCACACATTTCTTTCCTTCCTCACATCATATCTCGCACACATGTTGCCCGAGGACACACACAGCATGGCTTCCTGCTCATTCCGCCCTGCCACCGCGCTCTGTATGCTCGCCGTGTCATATTACCTGGATCTCACGGGGTCCCATTCGACTCCACGCCAAATCTAATAATACCAGCTAATGCCTCCATCACACTCCCATAATGAGCTCTGTGTGGGCTTTAGGGACTCGATCACAGACAGAATCTACTCACAACCAGCGGGATACATCACTGTGATGGACCTCATCAGAAACACATGCACAGAAAACAAACACATTCAGGGTATTTTAAGCAACTGCACAAGCTGTTGCCTGCTAATGCTTAAATGGAAAGAGATAAATTAATGGCTTTTCCTATGTAATCTAAAACCCAAGAGTGAATTATTTTATGGCGGAAAATAAAAGTTTTGCCCATTCTGAAGAGATAAAAACACTTTGAAATCCACTGTATCTAATCCAATCTACTCAGGGTAGAGAAAGGGAGGCTTTTGGGGGACACTTTTTGAGTGTTTTAAGTTTTTACTCTGAGCTGAAAAATAGATTTCCTGTGGTCAGTACGTTGTCACATGATCCGTTTTGGGTCTTGAGAAAACTGGTTCAGTTCGGAACTTTAATAAAATATTTACATAAATTTTTCATTATATATAAATAAACATGTTAGGGGGCCACAGAGAAAAGAAAATGTTGTGTTTGTGGTCAGTAGATAAGCAGAAAGCGTTACTACATATTGTAACGCACACCAGAAAAGCCAGTAGACACTGTATGTGGATTTCTGACATTACTCAAAGTGACTTCTGTTTAAAAAATTGAAGCAGCCCTCTCCTTACACCACTTCATCCCTTTCCTCTGAAAGTGTCTCTCTCGCGTATGAACATTATGAAATATTTCTCGCACACTTATTTGAACTACACAAATGCACATAAAAATAAAAAATGCAATAGTAAGGTGACGCCAGTGAACTTAAATATGCATGCACAAGGAATTTAATGTGTTCGAATGAAAGTAAACCTCTTATTTATTTAATAAATGGGCTTTATGTAAGTGTTTAGGTAATTCATTTCTATTCACTGATATGGTGATGCCTCAAAAATGAATGTAAGAGCAATTTATTGTGTGAGATGTAAAATAGTCATCATTTTAAGTGGCATCCTACACTATTAAGATTGTAGGGACTATTACTTACAAGGCATTGGCCAGAATTTAGCAGCAAATTAAAAAAGTATTGAAGTAGCTTCTTATTCTGACCTGGAACATTTGTTTGACCTTCCTGCGTGGCAGATTGACATTCAGCTTGTGGAGAAGTTGGTAGATCTCTTCGATGTTCAGGAGTCCGTCTCCGTTCTTATCGGCCTCCTCAAACGTCTGCTTCAGCCACGTCTCACACACACACACATTAAGGAAAATGAGGTGTGTATCATGTGTATATGTGTATGCAAAATCTGTCTGTATAATTTTGAGTATTTCAGCTGAATTTAATATTTTTTTAGGACCAGTGTTCGCCTTTGAGCCCAAAACTCCGACCAAGACGTGTCTGAGAAATAAATATAACAACTATATACATCACGTGCCATCTAGTAGTACTGCTGAGTGTGTTTGAGTGGGTGTACAGTGCTTTTCTTAGAGGACAACCTCGCGACTCATATTTTGATGAATTATTTTCTTTTGAAAGATTAAGTGTTTCCTCCTGAGCCGAGAAAAGAAATCTCTCAAACAAAATGGCACGACACACAAAATAGTTTTACTTCCTATAAAATTGGTGTGCTCGTGACAAGGCACTGTGCTTCACCTGACAACAGAAAGTTGTGTGTAGCTCTTTGTTTAAAGGATATTGGTCGTGTGTTCGCTGCCGTTTGGCCAGCGAGTCCTCGTCACTGATCCCGGCCATCAGATAGCGGAGGCCAGTTATCCAGGTTCGGGCTTCTTCTGCGTTTGACGTCACCAGGTCGAGGGACTCCATGTGGTTTCCATGGTACACCGTGAAACAGCAGGCCGGGTTCAAGCTACCATCTGCGTGCCGATGGAAGATGTCCGATTGACCGCCCTCTGTCACTTTGTACAGCGAATCAATGGTGACTGACGGAGAGAGGAAGTGGGATGGAAAAGAAAAGATCAGTTTGATCATTAAAAAAAAAAGAGTTAAAGATAAAATACACTTGTAGGACTCATTAAAGATTTCTGTCTCTAGTTAACATTGAATTGAAACTTAATGGTTAGGCTGGAGATATTCTAAAACCAACAATTTATCCTACCAATACATAGTCACTGTGTAGCCAAAGCCTGGTGTAGTAAATTCCTCTTTTCCATTGACCTCTATTGTTGTCCAAAAAACTATTAAAGACATATCCAAAAGCATTACTGTTGGTGTGGATGACGTGTTCCATCATTATGATGAACATGGACAATGTAGTTTATTTGGACTCAACATACACCATCCAGTTGCTGTAATGGAGGAGGAATGGGAATAGGAATGGAGTAGGAACAATATTTAAAATTTATGTGGTTTCCTCACTTTCTCTGCTTTCCTTTACCATGTGTAAAAATACACAGAGGAAGCAGTTCCTGTAGGCTCCAGAGTGTATCACGGTCTAATGAGATTTGGGTATAATGTCAGCTATCTTTGAGTCTGTGTCTTTGTTAGGAAAGAGAAACAGCCTGCAGCAAACTGTGTCCTGTTATACATATTTACACATATGCTCTACATATGCTCATACCCTCTAAAGGGGACTTGTGCTATTAAAATGATTCATTATTGACCCTCATCAAGGCACCAATGTGTTTTCCCCAGAAAAACGAACCTTTATGTTTAATTAATTGATTCAAGAATGAATGATATGAAGATTTTATTCAATCAATTGCCATCTTAGCCGCCACCAAAATACTCGTCGTAATCCATTCCAAAATTATTCGTGTCCCTTCCCCCCATTACACTCAGTTCTCTCATACCTTTACATAATATCATCTCTGAAACGCTGCTGTGACTGAAAGCAACAATATGCAGACTTATTTTGATCCTGCTCAGACACACAAACACACACACACACACACACACACACACACACACACACACACACACATTCAAGAACTGGGCAGCTGTTGTGTGTTTCTCTTAATCGTGTCAGTGGAGAGGATCTAAGAGGTTTATCTAATCCATACACATGCACACTGTTATTTATACACATGTCAGAACAGGTCCATAGGCAGATGTATGCTTCAGTCGGCTGATACATAAAAACAGTGAAGTAAAAAAGGCGACAATGATGCTTTGAGGGGGCCATGAAATAAACAGTGATAAACCCCTCAGAGACAGAGCAGTGTGTCTGACTCAAACATTCTAGGAAAAATAGCAGGGTAGAGGTAGAGACAATCTGGAAAGCGCATTGTAAAATGATACGTACTGCAAAAATAAAAGTATTATTACTATGTAAGTTTAATAATAATTCTAGTTTGTCGTTCATTGAATTGGGTCTTATTTTTGTAGCTTTGGCCATCATTTCTAGCGGTTATGATAACACTGCATTTGTTAAAGTTATTGTTGGATTCTAGAACTGCAACAAAGTCCAACAGGGCAAAAATCAGGCGTATAAAGTGCATGACTTTGACTCCAGAGGCCAGTGTTTGTTCCAGTGCCACTTCAACATGAACTTGAACTGTAACAAGCCAGAATTAAGCTTTAAAAAACTGTAGCAGCGACATATAAGAGAATGCAGGACAGTGAGACGGCGGCAAAAAGAGTGTGTGTTTGAGTCCATGCATACTCACTCTTGGCCTTCTCACTCTTGCGTGAGGGCTTCCAGCGAATGCAGGAGCGATGGTCATCCAGGTAGAAGAGTCTCACCAGCCCTTTGGATCCTGCCTTCAGCTTTACCATCTGTGTCCCAGACTGCATGACACTCATGCATCGCTCCACTGCAGAAGATAAAGAACACACAAACACAAACACTGCGGTCAGTGGAGCACTGTATTAAAGGCACAAAGAGAACAGGTGTCTGGCTTTTTGGAAGAAGTTAGGCCCGGTGACACGGTGCCCAATTAGCGGAGCAGCCAGCAGCTGATGTGGGTCAGAGTCCCAACTGCAACAGAGATGCTACTGTGTGAACGCACAAGGTTTCTTTTCTGTTGCCGTCTGACCTGCTGCTGAAAGAAACGGAGAAAAGGAAGAAATAGAGCGATCCCATAGAGAGAGAGAGCTAATGTGTGTCTCTCTGTTTTATGTTTCACAGAGGGCCTACAGGCTGTCCAAGAAGGAATCTCCACATCATGCTGAGGCAGGTGGAAGCTGCATTAAAGGCTGCCCGACACATAGTAAAACTGTTTTAATCTTGCAAAGACTGTAACCTAACGGTTCTCCCAAATTACAAAAAACAAAGGAAGAATCAGTTTCTCTGCTACTCTGTATTATCCACAAACGTCACTGTGAACAGTTTGCATTGGAACTACGTATTTCTTCAGTAGAAACTAGTTTCAATTATATCTGTCCAATAGAGGTTTATGGACCATCCAGAGTAGCAGGGACACTGATTTTGAAAGGAAATGTTGTCGAACCACACAAATATCACATCTGCATTGCTAGATACCCCCAGAGGTAAGAGAGAAAGTGTATGTTTGTTTTTTGGGAGTATTTTTGTATTTTGGGTGAATTCCCTTTAAACAGGCTGAATTCAATGGTGGTTATTAAGGGTTACCAGTTGCTGCCGCTGTTATAAATACTGTGCTACACAGACACACCCATATGCTGATTGCAAACCGGTGTTTAACATTTTCACATTGAGCACAGGCTGATGACGGCTCACATTCTGTTGTGCTACAGTACACAGTTATGTATGTGCGTCACATACTCGGAAACGAAAACTCTGGCAATTTCCAGCAGTCATCTATAGGTGAAGGTTCAATAAAATACACTTGAAACAAGCTGAAGAACAGGGCGAGGGAGGAAAATAATGGTGGAGTGTTCGAAAGAGGAGAACAGAGAGACTGAAATGATGGCGAGAAGTGACTTTGTGTTTGATTGCCTGACTGCCTGGCACTGTCCAGCATCGAGAAAGGATAAAAGACAAAACTTCAGACTTTTTACTTTGTGTGACAGCTGGTGGCAGGCATACAGATGGGGATGGCGGCAAGGTTTCCATCCTCATTAGTGGAGTGTGTGCATGCATGCCTATGTATGTGTGTATGATAGATAGATAGATAGATGCTAATATTGTAACAACAAAAAGTGCCTCAATAGAGCTGTCGGTTTTACAGCCTCCTCTCCGGAGCTGGTAAGAGTTCAAAGGTTTTCTTAAGGACACTTCAGTTGGTCGGGTGATTGTCAGCGCAGATGCTGAAGCCAATTCCTCCAGGTCAAAGTACAGATTCTTTTTGTACGGGGCACATCCTTTAAATTAATTTCTTTGCTTAACCGAATAATAATAATCTGTACCCATTCAGATGACCTGAACAGACCATGGAACAACCAGAGATGGTCTTCTTTAGGTAAAGGTGAGAGAATGTGCACGTGTGTATGTATAGACATTGTGGTGATTGCTGTTGAGATGTGATAATTGCTAAATAATCTTTAGGAGGAGAATATGGCCAGTCAATGCTCAGGAGTAATCAGACATTTCCTATAGGAATGACATACCGTCATTATACTAAAAGGGGTACTTCAGTGATTTAATATTGTACTTATGTAAAGCTGGCGGAGGCACTAGAGACCGATTAAAAATAGGATTTGTCAAAATAAAAGCAACAGAGACTGAGATATATGGAGCTCCAAAACAGTAGGATCCCACACTTCCCACGATGCATCTTAATAACGTCTCTTTATCAGATCCTCCCTGTCTTTTCAATGCCCACGCCTTTCAAATTTCCAGTTTGTAATGCAGACAAACAACCTCAATGACAGCATCTGGGTTATGCTCAGACTTTAAAAAAGCTTCCTCCAGAGCAACAGAAGATGTTATATAGGTGGGTGAGTAGTATTTCCCATGATGAGTAAATTGATGAAGTGCCCCTTCAAAGCACAACATTAAATGCCTCCGAACTCGCACATAAAACCATAGATTTAGGATGCTGCACTGATCTGTTACATAATACCAGGCCACACCCGTGCTTGCCACTAAGGGAGGTTTAATATAGCTGTCAAAAACTCAATGTGTGCAATCCCAAACTGCCAAAAAGGGAGGTGAGTACTACAAGGAATTACACACTTCTTTGAACTTTAATTCCTCAGTGTGATGGGAAACTTCTACAGCACACACATTGAGACAGCAGGTGCAAAGACAAAGAGTGAAAAGAAACAGATTACACAGACACACGCCATAGTTTGCGTGTGAAAACATTTGTCGACTACAAGAATTAAAACCTGACATTAACCAGCACCATGATGTACCATAGCTCCAATCTTAATCTAATTTACAATATAGTTCCCAAAAATAATCTCAAAAAGCAAAACACGTTTTACTGTATTGGAACACCACACCAATGATAATCAGATTTAACATTCCATGTTCTCAAAAATTCATGGTTAAGATGTTAGGTATGTATGTATCCTACAAACAAATGTATAAATTCTTGCAATCGGAGATGTTTTTTCCTTGGTATGAAGGTTTTAAGCATTATTCATTCATTGTTTTGCTTCTTGGATGCAGCACAGAAATTTGTAAACACCACATCGACATATTATCACCTTTTTAAAGTTTAAATAGCAAACGTGTTAACACACAGTTAGTTGCTTATTAGACATCCAGCAGACATGGATCAGACATTAGCATTTATTTGGAACCTGGCCATGTAATGAATGACAGTCCAATATTCACTCTTGTTTTAGTTCTCTCTTTGGTCTCCACCAAATCCTGAGAGACTCTTTAGCGGCTGCATGCTCCACTGTGATCTGCAGATAGTCGCTAGCTTTCTCTGTCTGCTGTTTGGTGCTGAACATGTAGCATAGATTGGGTGTATTAAAGCATTTATGCTGAAAACAGCTGCTGTGGGCCATGAAACTAAACAGCTAAAAGATGCTAAAAATCTCTGCAAAGCTGAGCAACACTGCAGAGTCGAGTGATTTTTCTATGTGGGCTCATCACTAAGAGTGATTATGCTACTCATTAGACATCGTTTTCTGATCCATTTTTAACATAAAAATATTGATTAGTGCAGCTTTAAACCTCCATGTGATAACGTGACACAATAGCAGCACCCTGAGAAGATCACAATTCGCAACTGCACTCTGTTGTCCTGTTAATGATGTTAAGACAACAAACAAAGGTATTTCTCTGGTTCTTGCAGATGACAGTGGATCAGGGAACATGCTAACAATATTTTTATAATTTCAGACCAGTATAATATCCAGTGCACCACAGAATTAACTAGACTGGATTCATTCAAACTCATATCTGCTCATAATTTAAGAGCATGTACTGTATACTGTCATGAGAAATCTTCAGAGCTGCAGAAAATAAAGGGACCCTGAGACACAGAGAGACTCTGGAATTAATCAGAAACAAGAAAATGGGCCATGTTGCATTATTTATCTCACATAGCCACTTCTGAAATTCACAGCTTCATTAATGATGGAATTCAATGGCGGTCACACTCAAATGTGGGTTTAGTATTGATCCTATCCACACTCTTGTTTGTCTGGGTCTTCGATCTCGCACTGTTTCAGGTTTCAAAATCTAGGGCTCAGACTAAACAAGCGTCCAGCAGCACTCCTCCAGTGCTTAAATATGTAACATCATAAATCAGCATGAATCAATGTGAATAAATGCTATTCGCCATCACTAGAGAGTACATGCCCATTCTCCCACAATTCCCTTGGAGTATAAATATGTAAAAGTGTTTTTCCAAGAGGCAGTAAGATGTATTTCACAGGAAAAAGCTAAGAGAATACAGACGTCTGCATTTTCTTTTCATCCAGCAGCCAACATGACGCAGCTCTCCAGAAAAATAGGACTGACTGAGTTCACCTTCTCCTTCCATTAGTTCCTCTTCTCTAGGCGTCTATCTATCTATCCGTTACTCCTTGACATTTCTGCAGGCGTTCTCCAGTCACTTTACTCTCAGTCAGAATGATAAGGACCATGAAGAGTCAAAGCTCAAACCTATAGTTAGTCTGAAGATTGCGAAGCAGAAGACCCACGGCTGCCTGGTAATCAAAGATGATGAACTAATGTGAGTGGCTCTCAAAGGACCAGCGATGGTTGAATCAAATGATCAGTGCCCTTCACATCTTCACTCCCATCACTTGTCCCACTTTCCCTCAAGCAGAAATGCTCAAACCGTCTGAGCGTGAGGATTTCAATTTACAGATTAGTTCCAACTTGCAACTCCAGTATCTAGCTTGCAGGACATCTCAGAAAACAATGAATTCAGTGTCCTCTTAACCACACCTGGCATTTACATATGCATATTATCCCTATGTGCCAAGATTCATGTTTTGCTGTCTGTGGCTACAGTTTCTGTGCTTTGCCAGTTGTCTCCTTGCAACCTCACAGAAAATTATTCAAAGACAGCCATGCACGACAAGTCAGGTTTTTTAAACAAATGTTTTTTCAACCATAATAAGAGAATTAAAGAAAATATATCAAGCGTCGTTTCTGTGTCCAACCTCTACTTTTTGGCTCCCACTTCCTTTGAGCGAAATAAAGTCCGTTCACTGGTGTGTGTTTGTGTTCCTGCGTGTGTGTAAAAACTCATCATCTGTCGGCGCAGAGCAGAGAGAGCAGATCAAAGCTTTGTCTCGCCGCAGAGGCCCAGGCAATTCAAACATATTTTAATGGGGTAGGTGATAGAGACACCTTTGTGATAACCTGATGGACAAAGCTCATCCCCACTTAGATCAATGCAATAAAGGTCAGGCCAGGGCGGCAAACGGCAGCATCAACAGCCCTTTTCATTCATCATTTTCAATCTTAAGTGTCATTTTCAATCTCAACATGAGGCAAGATTCCTCTCAGCCATCCCCGTCGCCTCATTTATAGGAGTATATAACTAGTTGGGGCTAATATTTAAATTCTTGAACAGCTCTGCATGAGCTCTCTAGGATTTGGTCTGAGGATGATGCCTGGAATGGACCACAGTCCGAATATTCATCATAATTTATTCAGAAGTACATAAATTCATATTCAACGACATCTGCCTGATCCTTCATGCACTATTCATGTGACATAAGGCACCACCGCTCAAACTATCCCAGTCAGTTTGACTGTTGATGAAACACAACAAGCACAGCAATCAAACCAAAACAAAACTGTCTGAATGGAGGCGTGGCGTCGCAATTTTTCACTTACTGCTCTATTTGGCCTGTTAGCTGTCGTGACCTGAAGGTTTGTTTTGTATGCCGATGTTTAATCAAGATGTGATTCAGTTTTTGGTGGACTAATGAATGACATTTACACATAATTATTGCTATGATGAGTGGTAAGTCACACAGAAATCAACACTCAAACAACACAAATCTTCTCCTGCCCGCTGGCTACAGGTTCAAAAGGTATGGTAGCATAAAGTGGGCAATTCGATCATCCTGGAGATATTCTGATACATAAACATGAGCTCCTGCTCTTTTCCTGTGCTATAAATAACACCAGCAAGCAACATGTTCAATATGCAATATGTTTATCCACGCACACACATTTAGTCTGTAGAAGACAGCCAGCACAGTAACAACAAAATAAGGATGAGATGTTTTTACACAACATATGTCAATTTAGGTGTTGAGATGTGGAAAATGCAGCTTGCTAGTTTTAATGAGTTTTCTTCTGTAAGGCACACTGAGTTATTGTGTATAGACTGTCGCACACACAGAGACGTTAACTTACCAATTTGTGTAAGCCTGCATTTCTGTGGTACAGCCAAGGTGCCACCAATATGGTAGATGTTACGTGCCAGGAGAGTCGCAACAGTCAACACAGCCGAATTTTCAGCAGGACCATAAATAAAGGTGGATCGTTCTTTTTGAGCAGATAATGCAGCTGGACCAAAAAGAGAAGATGACATTTCCTCCATTTTCTCTGCAGAAAATAAGCAGCCTTCCTTAGCTCAGTCCCAGAATGAAACACCTGTAGCTCCACCTGTAGCTAAAAACTCTAAAATAAAAAAACACTTTCGGGTTTCCTCACATCAGATTTGATGGACACTCTGCATCAGCTTCAGACAATAAGCCTCCACACTCCAAACAACAAGCAACCCCCCCGAAACTCCTGCTGTTCGTCCTCCTCTGTGCTGTCCTCTGATCTGTGGCGGCAGCTTCAGCTGACAGGCTTTTCTCTGAAAACACGCACACGTTTCCACATGTCTCCTGGTCATCTGTTCTCCACTCCCACGTCCTGCTCTTCCCATCCACCTCTCTCTGATGTTTACAGGTTTCTCAGATGATGTGCTGCTGTGTCAGTGCGGCTGCCAACACGATGCCCTGATGCACACATTCACATTTAGCATTTCACAGCTCCGGAATTGTTGTGTAGTTGATGGAGTGATTATGAAGAGTAGGGGAAGATTACATGTGTGTCTCTGCATATTAGTTGAGTCCATTAGGGTCAACCAGTGGGATACGGGGATTAGAACGATGACATAACGTTTGTGATAATGCACTACCAAAAGTAAGATTCAATGGGATGATATGCGTGATGTGTGTGTCTGTGTGCGTGCTACAGGAAGAGTCCGTGACAGCACATCTGTCCGTCTGTCTTCTACAAATGTATCTGTATTGTAAAATGTATTTTTCATGTTTAAATATTGAAAGTTAAGGAGCAACACAGAAAATGTGACTACCTCTTCTCCATATTTGAAAAACCACATTTATGTCTTATGTCCTTATTTATCCAACAGAAGAAGAATTTAAACAGTCCTGAAATTTGGAAACAAAGTCATAAAACATGGGGTTTGTAAATTTGCTGCTATTAATGATGTCGCTTGTATAAACTGTGAATCTTTTTAGCTCATAAAAGCAGACATGGTCAGTTAACAGTTACATCCCAGTGAAGTAATGACGGTTTCCACGCTGAGCCAGCTGTCTGTAATATTCTGCATAGTTTTGGAGAGGTGTGAGTGTCTGCGTCATTGAGTTTGTCTGCGGCGGAAACACAAGTGAAAATGATTTACTGAAAATGTGGAGCTTCTGCCTGTTTGTAATAATTTATCTATTTATTTTTTAACATTTAGTTAACTCCTCCTTGTGCACACCCAACATTTTTGTTTTTAATGCCTGTGCCACGGGACCCCCCCGATTGTCACTGCGTGTAATACATTATAGAATCAACAGGTGGAGTCGGGGTGTGTAATGATCAATTACATGAGCTCTTCCCATCCCCTTTAAGAAGCAACAGGTGAAAGGAGAGAGAGAGAGAGAGAGAGAGAGAGAGAGAGAGGCATCTGTGAGAGAGAATAAGTTCCAATGTAAATAATTATACAACACACCAAAAAATGAACATACATCAGCCCAAACATGCTGTCAGTGTTAGAACAAACAGGCAGCTGATGTTTATTGGTGTCACAGTTGCCGGAGTATCTGCACGGCTGGTTATAGTTATAGAAAAAAACAAATGCAGGCTAGTTAATAAAATATTTAAACTCTGCAGTTCTTCTCCTTCTCTGCATATTTGAAAACACCTCAAGCCTAATGAACATAAAATGAAACAGCATATCTTGAAACAAGCAAATGCAAATAAAAAGCTTGGAGACTGGCTTGTAAGCGTTTAGAAAAAGCTGCCAACTAAAGCTGCAAAAATTGCCCTGCATGTTCATCTCTTTAGGTTGCATTCACAAAATCATCTAAAAAGGTGTTAGCTTCTGAAAATCATTTGCACAGGTCCTGTTGTCTAAACATCTAACACAGGAAACAGTGAGCAAATCGGCCCATGTTTTTCCAAACACCGATTACTGCTTTTTTGTTAGTTCTTTGCGTAAAAAACAAACGCTGACTTTCCAATCAAAAAAATCAAATAAGGTACTTTGATGGAAACTACAGAGGATCATTCTAACCTAGCATGTGGTGTGCTTTGGGAATTGTTCAGGAGTAATGTCAAGTGATGTCAGCTAAAAAATGAAGTATGGTAGTTCATTAAGAGAAATGTCAGTAAAGAGTCACTCACAAAAAATGATGGCAGTGATGAAGGTTCCTGACAATAACTTGGGAACAATTATTACATGTCACTGTTTTAATAGGGTAATATATACTGTATAGGGTAATACAGTGCATCCATTTTGGGGCCTAAATTTCTGAGGATGTTTATTTGTGCAACCACTCAGATATAAACAATATTATCGTCTGTCCACGGTCTCTGCATTGTTAATTGTTCTATATTTATATATTAATTTAAAGATATGAGTAATTTGGTAATATGTCGGAAAGGCCTATCATACTGCATATCCACAAGAAGCATGAAAAGTCTAGTTTTCGGATAAGATGAGCCGAGAGCATGATTTTTAATATCACTGCATCGGTGTAAATCAAAGATGATAAACCCCAAATTACTCCCCATGTAATCCCATCACGTGTTCTTCTTACATATAGTCCTGAATTTGGGGTTATGTCATCCAGTCTCCAGCCTGTTCCACTGTTCCTCTCAGGACATTCAACAGTTGATGAAATTAAATTAGTCAGGCGCACAGCTCTGCGATGGGTGATGACTTCTGGAGAAATGTGAGGGGAAACCAGGCTGCACCACGGTGGGACAAAGGGCGGTAGCACATTTATGGCAGTACTGAGCTTGAGCCACGGCAAAATCAGAACTCCATCATCTGTTCCACCAGTGTGATGGACAACAAAGTGACTATTGGGTGGTCATATCTATTCAAGCATGAGGTGATGTTCCATTTATTCATTTTGTCTACTCGCTTGTTTCTGTTCATGGTCATGGAGGCCTGGAGCCTTTCCCAGCCAGCATTATAGGTGGAGCCCAGGGACACAATCTGAATCAGTGGTCAGTCAGGGCTAACACAGATAGACACTCATTAATTTCCATACCTGTAGGACGGCTCGAGTCTCTAATCCTGCATCATCTGGTCAAAATATTCAATTTTTTCAAAACCTTTTACTTTTTACGGATTACGACCAAATATCTGCGAAGCTATTGACATTCCCATCAGCCTCGGCACTTCCTGCTCAGTGCTATAATTATCAAATGTTAGCATGTAAACACACTACACCAACACAGTTAACATTATAGCTGCTAAACATCAACATGCTGGTGTAATGCTAGCCTCACAGAGCCGCTAGCATGCAAGACTCTCAGTTTTGTTTCAGGTGAGGTTCTAATTCCTGCCTTCTTATACACCATATATAACATTAATAACATTAAAAAAACAAAAAGCTGAAAATGGCCGCTTATGATTTGCAGTGTTTCCTCACTATTACAGCTTCAACGCCTCACATTCTACAGCAGCATAATGTTAGTGAGCTACTACTCTAACCTAGGGGGGCGAATTCAAAAATACCTTTTTTAAGCAAACTAATCACACAAAATGGGTATGGAGTCAGAAATATTTTGGTATGCCCTCTTATTAGCAACATAAAAGGTTGGGACTCACAGGGAAACGATGAGTAAGAAGAGGGAAAACACACACTCTTATCTCACAGCCACTCACGTCACCTAATTAAGAGCGCTCAAGGCAGCGCTCAAGTCGCCAATGCTACAAATGGGTTCCCAGGTTCCCCTGGGGTGCAGAGTGCAGTGCGGCACCAGAATGAAAATAAACACATGGCAACTGCAGCATGATAATCCATTCACCAAAGATGCTACGGGGGGGGGGCATCCTGAGCGGAGGGGTTCACTGCACTGACATCAAAGGAGGAACTGAAGCATGTGTGTGTGTGTGTGTGTGTGTGTGTGTGTGTGTGTGTGTGTGTGTGTGTGTGTGTGTGTGTGTGTGTGTGTGTGGGTGTGTGTGTGTGTG